>CATKHK010000028.1:357334-482663 GCA_949751835.1 Blepharisma japonicum
TCTTTGGCTTTGTCGTTAAGGTAAAGTTTATAGCATTTATTTAAGTCTACTAAGTTGTTGTAAGGAATTGGCTCAGAAATATTTTTTAGTTCTTTAGCCATTTTATTAGAAATTGATAATTTTCTTAGAATATGCATTAATTAAGAAAAATGTGCTAAATATCGCACTAAAATTGTGTAGGAATAATATTTTTATAAAGCAGATTTGGCACTGGATTAAATTTGACTATATTAAAAGCATTTTAATTAAAAAACTAATCCAAGATTAATTATGAATAAAAAAATCCTAAAAAGATTCATGCTGATAAAGACCCTCTCCTTAATAGCATCATGTTTCATAATTCATTAAAAAAGCTTTTATGTTAGAAAATACTTCAACTCAGCATTTTTTTATAATACTTATGGAGGATATAATGAGATACCAGATAAGGTTTCTCTTGCTAGGAGATTACAAAGCTGGAAAATCGAATTTATGAATTAAATTTGCCGGTCAAAAGTTTTGCGAAAACCACAAGCCAACCATAGGTATAGATCTGGGATATGTAATTCATACCTTCTATAATACAGAAATAAAATTTCAAATATGAGACTCTTCAGGTCAAGACCAATTCAAACATATTACTAATGCCTATCATAATTCATGTGCAGTTTTAATCTTTGTTTATGATGTTACAAGCGCAAACTCTTTCAGTCGTCTGAACATATTAGTAGCTGATGCAACAATGTATGCTCTGCAAACTGCTGTATGAATTTTAGTAGGAAATAAAGCTGATTTGGAGAGCCAAAGAGAGATTACGTATGAAGAAGGACAAAAATTTGCAAATGAGCATCAAATGATATTTTTGGAAACTTCAGCAAAAAATGGGTTTAATGTGAATAATATTTTTAAGTTTGCTTTGGCTCAAATATTAGTAAAGCTGAAAAGCGGAGAAATAAATCGGAAGGATCCAAAGAGTGGTATAAATATTATTGAATATATTCCATTTTAATTTTGTTAAGAAAAATTTATAGTGATCTTTCTCAAAACTGGATTTGCCCAATTCCAGGAAATTAAAAATGATATTTCAGCTTTGTTGATAAAATGCAAACTAATTTAACAAATAAATAAGTGTATTAAATTCTTTTATTAATCAAACTGCACACTGATAAGCACAAGTAATAGTCTTAGATAAATCAGCAGAATTTATATATGAATTGCCTTTCGTCAAGCCCAGCGTCAACCTTATTTGAGAAAGCGTACTTAAGAAAATAATATTGGCGAAAAATATGTTTAAAGCTTTAAAATTAAATTTGACTAATTAAAGAATATTTTTTATTAAAAAACTAAATCTCAACTCAGCATTTCAATAGAATTTATAAATAAAATGTGATACATGATAGACTGTTTATTGCTAGGAGACAACAACGAAGGTAGAGAATCGGATTTTCTCTCTTCTTATTATGGTCAAAGATTTTCTGAAGGCGATGTCTCAAGCATAGATGCTGATCTTAGATCAAGAATCTATAGAATTTATAATACAAACATAGAATTTCAAATATGAGACGTTACACGTCTATGCATATCCGAACAAATTGATAACTTCTATTATAGATCATTCGCAGTTTTAATTTTTGTTCATGAAGTCACAAGTGCAAGCTCTTTCAGTGCTCTGAACATATTAGTAGAAAATATAATAAATGCTCCGCAAGCTGCTGTATTAATTTTAGTAGGAAACAAAGCTGATTTTGAAAGCAAAAGAGAGATTACGTATGAAGAAGGACAAAAATTTGCGAATGAGCATCAAATGATATTTTTGGAAACTTCAGCAATAGATGGGTTTAAGATGAATAATATTTTTAAGTTTGCTTTGGCTGAAATATCATTAAAGGTGGAAAGCGGAGAAATAAACCAGATGGATCCAAAGAGTGGTATACAGGTTATTAATTGCTTAGACTAAGGTAATAAGAAGCGATGTATAAAGCTTATTTTTATTTTAAAAGGTGTATAAAATAAATCTTAAATGATATAGACCATAGATAAAATACAATCTAGATACATCTTGAAATAATATCATCAACTTTCATACTTATAATTCTTTAATTAATAAAGAAAATAAAAATGAATTTTAAAATTTTTATGCTTTTATTCAATAACACTATAAAAGGTCTCAAAAATATATAATTCCATTAACACATTTGTTTACTTGAATACTAAAAAACTGAAATCAAAATAAAAAGGTTAAACATAGGATCAATACTTAAAACAATAAAATGATCTAATCAGCATAAGGAGAGATAGATATTAAAATATAGGTATAGCAAGCCTATATTTTTATTTTTGTCAATAATAATTAATCATTGTTAGAGACATTTCTTATTCAATTCAGAATTATTTTATAAGATCATCACATGATATATTACGTTTTCACCCTATTTTATTTATTAAATTTATATTAATTAAAATGGCTTGAAGCAGATCACTTTTAGTTTAATTCATAAACACTTATATCAGCTTCTTGAAATCCAAAATTTTTGACTCGCTTTTGCATATTTATTACCAAAATTTCAACTTTTGAGTATTAAAACTCCCGAAATGTTTATGATTTAGCATTGCTTTATAAAATCGTCACCTAAAAGATGGTGAAGAAATTCCTTCTTATTGCTTTATCCTTAATTCAGATTTTTGGACTTAATTGCTTAGACATCAACGGAAACCCAGCAGCGTGGTGAAATTTGGTAAAAATGCCTAAAGCTGTAAAAAATGCACCTTTTTATGGAAAATCCTACTTATATGTATCCCCTGATAATCCTACCCCGACTTTGAGCACAAATCCTATAAATGTAACAAGTCCAATGACTTATACACTAAATCAATTCAATACTGATAAAACTGTATCCTTTTTATTTTACAAGTAAAATATATATAGTGATGGCTACCCAGGAAGTGATACAAATTACAGCTCTTATTATGGGCATACTAAAGGGATTTTAGCTTATACCCAAACTCAAGCTATTTATATTATACATTCCGTGCCTCATTTCCCGTATACTGATAATGTTACTAATGCAGTTGTTTTAGACATTGCGGACCCGCAAACTATGTATGGGCAAAATATGATGTGTATTCAATTGGATCCTCAGACTTTGTTTAATATTGCAGGAATTATGACAATTAATCATCCTGCAGTTTATTTTTCAAGAATAGTAAACCAAAACGCTAATATTACTTATCTTGTTAAAAATGCTACAGCTGGCTACAAGTTTACTCAATCAGTTTACAGCTTTACGTAATCTTTATTTAGTTCAAATGGGAATTTTTATACTTATTTTGCTAAAGATATGGCTGGACAATGGGATTTATATGAAGATATAATCGCGCCTTACTATAAAGACGGCTTTAAAGTAGAAAGCTGGGGCCGTCCGTATGATGCCAGTTTTTGCAAGCCAAAATACAGTTATAATGTTTTAAATATTTTAGGGGTAAACCTAGGGAGGTATGCTTGGTATAACACCGATGATCACTCAAAATGGGGAATTGCTATAAAAAATACCAACATTTATTGCTCTTCAGACATAAATCGCATGAATTCTCAGCGCAAGAGAGGAGGTGGAGCTTTATGTACCAATTCCACCCTTCTTTATACTGCCTTTTCCAGTTTAATTACCTTAGAAGAATCCTGCAACGAGCTTCTTTCCCAAACCCTCTCATATATGGGTCATAATTTATCTTAAAATCCGTTTAATCGTCTAATAATGAATTAGTTATAAAAACTACTCCATCTTGACTGCTGAATTAATAACCCCTACTCCACTAATAATCGTAAACGTCGCTGCCAGCATGATCACCATAATATTCCCTTTATCTCCCCACCCTTTTTTCGTATTATGGACTTCTAATAGTGCCGGATAAACATATGCAAAAATCGTATATGTTGCCCCAAGGAAGGTAAAAATGACTTCGGCAGCTGGTATTATTATAGCGACAGATAAGGCACCATATAAAATAAATGCGGTAATAATGACATGCCTACATAATGGTTACGTTAAAGTAGAAACTTCTTCTTTTTTATTGAATTTTGAGGACAAGCTAATAATGGCTTGTCGGCAAGTGATTGTGAAGAGCATCACAGTGCACATAATTACAAAGACTATTAGTAATCTTCCAATGCCCATATATAAATCTGAGGTATAGTGCTTAGGAGGATTGCGCTCAGTAATAAACATGGGGGTGTCTTCTAATAAGGAAAGATACCCAAAAATTGCAATAAAAATATATATTAAGACCTGAATCAAAAAGACTCTACAATTAGCCTTCTGCATTCTCTTTAGCGATGGATCTTTCATTTCGCTAAAAATAGTCGCCACGCTCATATGCCACACAAATGCAAATACAGCTAAAGAGCACGCTGGGAAAAAGTCATTATCCATACTAACCCAGCTTACCTCTGATAATTCATTTGTGCTTTGAAAATGAGGAAAATCAATTACCAGCACCACACACAAATAAAGAATGCTTCCAATGCTAAACAGCGAAAGATGCTTTAGCCCAGTCAATTTTTTCATTAAAGACATAGGAAATAACACAAACGTGGTATAACCTAGCATAATGAAATTTTTATATTCATCAATTTCTATTGAAAAATATTTCAAAAAGCTTACGATCGTAATAATGCCTAGGTAAAGGTTACAGATTATTTGGTAGCCGACAATCTCAAAAAATATATAAAGAATCATCAGGACTTCTAATATTATTGATGCACCCTAATTGAGAGTTACTTTTCCTAGCACATCGTACACTAAGCCAGAGTAGCTATAAATCTGCCTATGGCTGGCAGCTCTACAAATACAATTCATGCCAATTAATGACCCAAGTGCGGAGGCTAGAATAAGACAAAGACCTGGGATCACTCCTACGTAATGAAGGATCAGGGGTAGTGAAAGGCAGCTGGTGTCCATAGATGACGCAATCAAAGTGAAAATCGAGCTTCTCATAGAGCCTTCTTCCATTTTCCCGAATGTACGCTGAGCCCATGATCTTGTCCTGATTAAAGGTTTTCTTTGATCGCTGGACATTATAAATTTATGCAACTCTTAAGCCATTAAGCAAAAATCAATCATGGTCGAGAATATACGTGAAATCGCATATATATAAAGATTGGGTGTAGTATCATAAAATTTTAGCTTTGGGCTGTTAATTGAGAAAGTTTGGAATAATTTTTTTAATAAAATAAATGATGGGAATAGAGAAATAAACTTAAATAAATTTTATATTAAAATAAAATTTGTAACACTTAAGACTTAGAATTTTTAGACTACTCATTAAGATGTGAAAATTTACATTCGCTAAAATCCAAAGCATTTTTGGTCTTGCATTGGTTTTACAAATATAAATTTTCCAAAAATTATTAGAGCAAGAGTTATATTTATTCTGGATAGAAAAGAAAAATGAGTAATAAATATGAATTTTATTAGATAAGATGATTTATGGATAAATGCAAAATTCACTTGCAGTTTCTGATAAAAGATTAATCAAAAATGCTAGACTTGTGATAAAAATGGTTCTACTGAGAATTGAACTCAGATCTCAGGATTCAAAGTCCTACGTGCTACCACTACACCATAGAACCTAAGTTATTAAAATATATTTTAAATAATTACTTATACGAATACAGAGTTTTAAAAATTTTATTCAAATTTAATGATAAAAATTGAAAGGTAATTTTTAGAAAAATGATTCAGCATTTATATTTAATAAGGCATGGAGTGAGGTTGCAAAAATGAACTTATAGTTGTAACCCTTTTCACTTAGATATAATTATATCAGTTATTTCATAATAAGGCTCAAATTCTTAATAATTATGAAATCTATCTAATTTCACCCAAATCCTTGTACTAAAATTAGATATTTTATAATTCTGTATAGATTTTTTCAAATTTATACATTATGGATTTCAGATTTCTGCTACTGATACCATTATTGGTATCCAGCACAGTAGTCTACGTAGTTGAGCTAGCGAGACATGGGCTGAGATCTCCTTTACAATTTATGCCTTGAGATGAAGGCATATGATCAGTAGGGCCAGGCCAGCTTACCCCAGAAGGAATGAGGCAGCATTTTTTAATCGGGACTGAATTAAGGAATCGCTATATTAACAACACCAAGCTTCTCAGTTCTTCTTATTACAAACCAGAAGTAAGCTTCTACTCAACAGACTATGATAGAACTTTAATGAGTGCTATGAGCCAGCTATCCGGCCTTTATCCCCCTGAAACAGGTCCTAACCTTGGCAATTCTTCTCTGAACCAAATAGCAAAGCCTCCAATTTCTATTGAAAATTTCAATGAAATAATTGAAGAGCTAGGAGACGCTGCTCTTCCTAATAATATTCAAGTAGCTCCAATTTTTACAGGTCTAAACCAAGATGACATTGCATTGTTACCTATTTTTAACTGTCCGAAATACCAATATATATCGAATTTTAATTCTAATAGTTCAACTGTGCAGTCACTGATAAATAAAAACATAGAAAGCGTTTTTGTTCCGATTTCTAATGCGATGCATATCAGTGTTGAGGAAGCTATAAATATTTTCCCACAAGTAATGGATTCATTGATTATAAATAATGCATATGGAAATACGAAAAATATCCCTCCACCATTTAATGAACAATTTTTTCAGCAAGCTTTAACTTTGTCAAACCAAATAAACCAAATCACTTATTATACACCTGAAGTTATGTCTCGGCTTTCTGGGAGCCAATTTCTCAGACAGCTTTCTACACTTTTCAATGAATCCCAATCAAATCCAAACAGCAATTTAAAATTCAGCTTATTTTTAGCCCACGATTCTACCTTACTAAACGTCCTTTCGGCCCTTAAGCTCCCAAACCTAGAAAACCCAACTTTTGCGTCAACTATTCTTTTTGAGCTAATTTCTGGCGAAAATAACAATTATTATGTCCAAGTTTACTATAATGACTTACTTCAGACCATCCCAACCTGTGGGAGCACTTTATGTCCTTATTACAATTTTATGAGATTTATAGAGCTGAGGTCTTTTCCTAATATAACCAATGCGTGCATTTTTAATATTGCAGAAGAAAATTGGGGTGATCTAGCAGAAGCAGATAATGAAGAGTTTCCAGTTGCTGGAAAAGGGGACGATGGAAATTTGAGATGATATGGGTGGCTTGCTATAGCCTTTTGTTCAGCTGTAATTATGGCACTTGGGATAGCTGTTACTGTTTTGATTAAAGATTTTAGAGGGAAGAGACAAGGGAAGAAAAAAAATTATTTCGAGATGTGAGAACGATAAAAGTAAAATTATTTAGAAAAAGTGTAATAAATAATAAGCTATAAATATTTATGTGTTAATAGAAGTATTAAGTGCCAATAATCCGACTGTGTGTGAAAACAAGAGAGTCATACATTGGCTATTTGCCCAGATAAATAAAGAAATAGTGCTAGACGGCCATAAATAAAATCCCAAGCAAAAAATCCACACCGCAAGTATCGCTTTCAGAGTCAAAATCCTAAAATTTTTTGTAAATTCCTTACTAGATACCATCATAAAGCACCCAGCAATTATATATCACGCCAATTTGTGTATCCCAAAAATCACCCCAGTGAAAATAGGGTAAATATCAGGCCCAACTCCCCACGAGTGATTGCCTGCCCTCAGTGAAATATCAAACCCAAACGTCCCAAATGTAATTAAATACGACGTAATTGCTTGAATTAATATCAAATATATAGAATCCAGCTTGCTATAAATATAAATCTATATAGAAATTACTATAGGCAAGAAAAACAATGTATAATGAAGCCTCTGAGATTGGCTTGCAATAAAAAAATACACAATAATGACTGGATACGTCGCGAATTTTGCTTTAAAGTCTCGTGGGGCCAATATCAAAGAGAGTATCACAAAAAAAATTAATGATACAAAAAAAATTCTAATTGTAGTTATCATATTTGGTGTTTGGTCAGTCATAGAATAATCTGTTATTTGTTCATAAATTATCATTAGTGCTATAGAAAACTCTCCAAAAATAAGCAAAATATAGTACCAAATCCCTTTAATAGATCTGATATCGTATAAGTATAAGAATTGTAGCACAGCATAGTGGAATCAGTATAAAGAATAGTCTTTTATCACAAAATAATTATAATGGCTGGATAATAAGAGAAGAATATTCAATAAGCTGGTAATAGGCTTGATATCATTAATAGTAAATATTCTTCCTTTTCCCAGGGAATATATATAGGCTACTGCTGATTTATAGGTAGAATAGGGCGAAATAGACAATAAATCAGATTTTACTTTGACGAATGATGATATAAAATTCATTATATGGAAAAGCACTAAAGGCCAAAAAAGCGTCCGCTCTACTCTACCAGTAAGTCCTCCAAAAAACAATATAAAAACATGCTCTATAAACAGTAAAATCACATTTAATTGTATTTCTGTGCTGATACAGTAAATCCAATAAATAATAGCAACGAAGCTTAAAATTAGCAGAACGTAAGCTTCTTTGGAGGTTTCTAAATTTTCTACTTGTTTTTGTAGATTTTTTAAATATTCAGGATATTCCTCATTAAGAGAGGCTACAATTTCTTTATCGTTTATAGCGAAATCATATTTCCTTCCCATCATTAGCTTGAGGTTCCTATTACCTCCATCCAAATAATTTAAATAATTAAGCAGCTGGATTTCTTTGGCTCGGAAATTCATAAGCTCGAATTTTTCTATATAAATTTTACCTCCTTCATTAATTTTCTTAGGAAACCCGCCTGCTTTGGATGGTATCCCTGCATTAGTTATATATTGACTAACAATTGGCCCAATATCTTCATGTTTAATTTCTCCACGAAAATTACCCATCGACCCTTTGTTATAGACATATAAAAATCCTTCATTGCCTTTATCCATTTTGCAGCCATGGTTACAGACTTCGTCTTCTCCGAAATCTCATTGTCCTCCATGGTCACTGCTCACAAATAACGCATATTTATCTCCTATTTCAGTTTTTTCAAAAATTTGAATAATTGCTTTAATATCTCCCAATAAGGCCGATGCGATAGATAAAGTTTTTGTAGAGAAGGCAGCATAATTGTGATTATAGCTGTCCATAATGGTAGAATAGTAAACTAAATTTATGTCATCATAGGTAAGAAATGATTTTAGCAATGATTCAATGCTTTTTATGTTATCATTTTCTAATAACTCCTCTGATTTTTCTATAACAAATTTGTTAGCATTGGCAGTTCCTTTAATTTCTCCATTCTTCGTCAAATCAGGCCTTATAAAAGAGCTTCCAAACATTCCAGAAGCTCTTTCTAGCGATTTAAAAGGATACTGGTCCCTAACATTAAACTGATACACCCTTGAAAACCTTTCTTCTCCTAGTAAATTTATTAAAGGAAAATTGTTTCCTACATAATAGTTTAATTTTCCTTTCATTTGGTCTATTGCAGTTTCTGATAGTAATTTTGCGCCTACAAGGTTTCTTGATACTTTTCCTGTGACTTGTTCAGCATGAACTGTGGCGGATTGTGGATATCCATTGAACTTCACATTGTAAAAAGCAGAGTTATTTACATATGAAGCTAAATCTCCAGATTGAAATGCTCCAAAGGCATCTAAAAATAGCCAGATATAGTGTGGCTTCTTCAGCTTATTTCTACATACCTCAATGTCAAACCCTTCAATTTTTCCTTTGCAGTAAGAATTTTCTAAGTCAATTTCAAATGACGAGTTTTCTATCAAAACATTGTAAACTTGGCTTTCACCCAGAAATAGATGTGTGCAGAATAAAGTAGTAAATAGAAGAATCAAAGAATATCAGGCAGGCTTCATATAAAATGTTGCAATTAATAATAAGCTATATTTTATGCAAATTTAGATATTTTTTAATTTTTCGTATTCCTAATATCAATTTATTATATAAATAATTATAATTTTTTTACATAATGAATAGAAGGTGGCTAATGGGATGCATTTATGACTACCTTCGCAAAGGCTTTGACCCTGACGCAGATGAAATCACAAAATTTATAAAAGCAAACGACCATAAAGCTTCTCGCATAAAATTTGCACCACTTAAAAGAGAAATCGAAAAAATTCTTAATGAAAATTTGCCTAATGAAGAAGAGTCACAAATAAAAACTTTGCCATTGAAAACAGCCCCTTCTCCACCTCCGCAAAAACCTGCTAAAAATGAGCAGGTTTTTACTACAGAATTAAAATTTAAGGATATAGGTGGAATTGATCAGATTATGAAAGATATCCAAGAACTTGTAGTTTACCCTATGATTCATCCTGAGGTATATAGAGAACTGCACATAGAGCCTGCAACAGGAGTTTTATTATGTGGGCCTCCAGGGACTGGAAAAACCTATCTTGCCCATGCAATTTGTGGAGAATTGGGTGTACCTTTTTATAAGCTCGCAGCCCCAGAAATTGTCTCGGGCATGTCCGGCGAATCTGAACAAAAACTCCGTGAATTATTTAAAAAAGCTTCAGAATCCGCCCCCAGCATCATTTTTATTGACGAAATCGACGCAATTGCTCCAAACCGAAGCAACACTCACAGAGAGATGGAAAAACGTATTGTCTCTCAGCTCCTTACCTGTATGGATGATTTACGTGGTTTTTTAAGCCACGGAAAAGTGGTCATAGTCCTCGCGGCTACCAACAGAATCGAATCTATCGATACAGCCCTCCGCCAAGCTGGCCGTTTTGACCGAGAAATCCATTTTGGCATTCCCAGTGAGCCTCAACGTTTCCAAATTCTCAGCCTTCTTATGAAAGATCTAAAAATCAGAGGTGACATCGACATCCATGCAATTGCCAAGCTAACCCCAGGCTATGTAGGGGCTGATTTACAGTCCCTCGTAAAAGAAGCTGGAAATAGAGCGATTTCTAGAGTAATGCAAGAAGAAATGCTGGACCTTGAGAACTTGTATATAGAAATGGGAGATTTTTTGCATGCAGTCAGCAAGGTACAGCCCAGCTCGAAAAGAGAAGGGTTTTCGACGATTCCTGATACGACTTGGCAAGATATTGGTGGGATGGAAAATTTGAGGACTGAGCTGTATTTTAGCATTGTCCATGCTATACAGTGTCCAGAAAAATACCAAGCTGTAGGAATAACAGCCGCAGCTGGAGTTTTACTGTGTGGACCGCCTGGGTGTGGGAAAACGCTGCTAGCAAAAGCCGTTGCGAATGAAAGTAAAGCAAATTTTATTGCGGTTAATGGCCCAGAGCTGCTTAATAAATATGTAGGAGAAAGTGAAAAAGCAGTAAGGCAGCTGTTTCAAAGAGCAAGGGACTCCGCACCTTGCGTGATATTTTTTGATGAAATTGATTCTCTATGTGCTGCAAGAGGAGGGGATAATCAGGCCACTGAAAGAGTTGTTAACCAGCTGCTTACAGAGCTTAATGGGCTGCAAGATAGAAGACAAGTATTTGTAATTGCGGCGACGAACAGGCCAGATATTATTGACCCTGCGATGCTAAGACCAGGAAGACTTGACAAAATTCTATTTGTGCCGCTACCTGAAGAAGGGGAAAGAAAAAGTATTTTGCAAGCTTTAACAAGGAGCTCTCCACTAGGTTCTGATATAAATTTAGACTTACTAGCTGAAAATACGGTAGGGTTTAGTGGAGCTGATTTGTCTTCATTAGTAAGAGAAGCTGCTTGTTTAGCCCTTCGACAAGAAAATCCTCCATATATTATTACACACAATCATTTTTCAGAAGCTCTTCACAAAGTAAGACCTTCTGTCACACCTCATCAGAAAGCACATTATGAAAAAATGAGGGAAAATTTAGCTATAAAATCAGGTAATTAATTTTTCTCCAATTTAAGTATCTGAAAAGTCCTGATAGACTTTTCTATTAAAATATGTCAACCCAAAGTGGAGCCTTGATTATTCGCCCGATCTGTGCTAAATTGACACATGACACTGAGACCTTTGGAAGGATGGATCCTTATTGTGTGATTACGATTGGAAGACAAAGACATAGAACTGTTGTCGCAAAAAGTGCAGGAAAATTCCCAAATTGGGAAGATCAGCTGTCTTATATGAAGACCAATGAAGATACAATAAAAATAGAAGTCTGGGATAAAGATACAGCATCAGCTGATGATTTAATAGGAGAAACTACGCTTGCCATAAGCACCGTAATTTCGAAACCGAATTATGAAGAATGGGTACCATTGACATATAAGGGGAGAAAAGCTGGGGAAATTAGGCTTAATATAATGTTTAGGCCTTCTGGGCCTCCTCCGCCTCCTCCAAGTGTACATGGTGTGCCTGCTAATATGTTGAATATGGGAGGACATCAATATGCCCCCATGCCGATGACATACCAATATCCTGCTCAAAACTATCCACAGGCTCCTCCATACCCTCAGTCTATATATCCTACATTAAATCCAGTGCAGCCACCTCCAATGCCTTATTATCCTCCACAGCAAGTCCTATATCCTCCTCAAGCTTATCCTCGTAACCCTCCATTATATCCAAATTCCCAACAGAACGCTCCAAACTATTATTACCCACAAAACCCTCCACAAAATGTGCCCAGTTTTTATCCATATGCACCAAAGTAACTGATTATAAATATAAACAAATTATTTTTATATTAATTCTCTGCAAAAACCTTTTCATACTAAAACTCTTTAGATTTTAAAAGAATTTTATATTTTTTCACTCCTTCCCATATTTATTTATTACAGTTCCACTCAAACCATGCAGGAGCCAATGCCTTTGAATTTTTATATGCAGAAAAGTTGATGTGATGCAAAAGATGGTCTAGGAGTTTGAAGGGTAGGGCGAATAAAAAAGCGGCAAAAAAATCTGATAACAATTCATTTTGATGGGTGAAGTGACAAATGGAAGCAAGTTTATTGCCTTCATTCAGATTTAATAGCACCGTTTCGCATGCATTCTAAAGGATACACAGGGCAGCCGAAATTAGCTCTTAGAGAATGAGATTACAGCGAAGATAACTTGAAAATCCATGAAGGAAAAATGGACCTACTTATCAGAAATGAATTCTCAGTATTCAACCCTAGAGAATTGACAAGTTTTCTTAGAGGCGATTTATTTATACAAGTGGACTGCTTAATGAGTTTTACTTATACAAATCCATCAAAAGATATCCCAAGAGTCTGTGCCTACTTCAATATGGTTTTAGATATCATTATAAAATGGCTCCAAGTAGTACCTAGTAAAGTCGACAGTCTGAATTTGAAAGATCCAGATGCTTATTTATATGAAAGGCCTACTTCTATATATAAATCAGGCTACGAAATGTTAGAAACATTAATCAGCATTTTAGGACTTAACCCAAGGACTGCAAAATTCTATGAAAAATATAAAGCACTCACAAATACAAAGCAGCTTATACAGAATTTTATGAATAAACAAGGGATGGTTTATGTAAAAAATATCATTGAAAGTAATCTTCCTTTGGAGGACTTTTGGAATTTTTTAGTAGTTCTTCCTCAGCTATTTGCAGTAGGTGGAAGTGCAGCTAGCAGATATATTCCAGATTATTTAGAAGCATTAGTAAACAGCCTTGATAACATCAGTGATGAAGGCATGATGGAAATTTCAAATAATTACCAAAAATTAGAGCAGTTTATTGATAACTCCAATAATATGATGAAGTTGATTCTTCCTGATAATCAAAGAGAAGTCTATTTAAACCTTTTCCGAGGCAAGTTTAGAATGGATAGACAGTCCTTTATGATGAAACGTGCATCAGAGTCACTTTTAGAGCCTTCTAAAGATGCCAGCCCTGAAATAAGCATCCCACCTATCGACATACATGAACCAAAATCTTTTCCGACTCCAAAAGAAAGCTCTAGACCCAAACTCCCGGTTCCTCCAAAAAGTCCTCAACGTCCTCCTGTCTATTCTGCCCCATCCATTCCACAATCTCCTCATCCTTCTTCTTCTCAAATTTCTACTCCAGCCCTGCTAGAAATCCAGCTATCTCTTTCTAATTTAAAATCTTATGTAGAATCCAAGCATCAAGAATGTGTAGATTTAATAGAAAAATCATTAAAAACTGGAATTGATAGAAAACAAGAAAATGATTATAAATTAGAAGAAGTTTTTAAGGCACACAATTCTTGTGATCACCAAGAATTTGCAGTTTTAAGTGCTATGGAATTTTTGCTGACTGAGAACAAGGTTCAGGATGCATTAAAATTGCTGAGATGGAGGAAAAAAATATTAAAATTAGCTAATATGAATGGATGGGAAATAGCTGAAGATGTAGCCAAAAGGACTCTTCAGAAGCTTGAAGTGACGTCAAACGATGTTATCGACGCAAATCTTAGGTCAGTTTTGTCATCGAGAAACTCCTTAGATTCACAATAATTTATTAATGGAAAATGGTAATTAAATATTCTTATAATTCATCAGGGATATAAATTTGGTCACGAATTTCAAAGCCTGCAAATGACACATTGGTTCTGCGAGAATTCAGTAAAGATGCTGTCACTGGCCTGCTTTTGATAGGAGGAGAGTTGTTGTGGTGCTTTATTCTCAGCTTGGCTGCGAATACTGCATCTTTTACTTTTTGAGGAGTCTGAGGCCTTTCTGCTGGATTTTTGGCAGGGAATAAAGAAGATACCAAAATATCGTGCATGTTTTTGGCACTTAGGCGGCCACCATATTTTATATTTGGGGCGTCTCGCTCTTTTCTATCATTTGTAACTCTGTATTTGCGATAGTCATCAGTTATAAGCGATTCGTCAACTTTGCTGACTGAGCATCATCTTTGTTGCCGATGATATACCCTTGAATCATTTGTGGGGGTTTTTGATAATTTTATATTTGATTTTTCCTCAAGAAAATTAGGAGATTGAGGACTTAGTTCTATACGAGGATTATTAACTTTTGTACTAAAATTTCATCCAGAGCTGGTTTTCCCAACACTCAGATTTCTCTGAGGAGGCACTTCTAGCTTTTTTATGCATCCATGCCTTTTCTTAGGGTTTAACGAAATTTCTTTTGGTGCTATCAAAGAAGATCGAACATCATCAAGGCAATAATAATTAAAATTCTTTGTTTTAGAATAATACCTTTGTTTCAGCTGAGATAATGATATAGATCCTTTACAGTAGTCCTGAATTAATCCAGGAAATTCACCATTAGTGATCTTATTGGCTTCTTTGTATTTTTGGTCCCATTCTAATGCAGAATAGTCAATCTTTACTTTAGGAGGTTCATAATCATTTAATTTTATTTCAGAAATTGCTTCAGTAGATTCGCTATTTGAAGATTCAGTATCAGTTTCTGGAGTTTTCCCTAACTGAGGCCTTTCACTCCTTCTATACTTAGGCTTATAAATTTGAAGAATAACTTTCAGCAATTTTTCATGATTTCTTGACTCTTGTTGTCTAAATTTTCGATTTCTTGCTTCCATCATTTTGATAAAAATATTTAGAGAAATATTTGAAAATCATGCTGAAAATATTCGAGAAATTACAGTTTTTGTATAAAAAAGTGGAACTCTAAAAAAATATTAACTATCTTTCAATAATGAGAACTATGGAAAATTAACGACTTAATAAGAAATGTCTAGCCCACAAATGAATGAATTTTTTGAAAACGATGGGTATTTAACACCTCCAAGAAGAGTTACTGGCAAGAAATTGAGATGGCCAAGTGCAGTAAAATCTTCAAAGAAAAAAACTCCTACACAAGTTTTGATTCTTAATAACATAGATGAAGATTTCTCAGGATTTTTTAATCGAAAACCGTTATTTCCTCCTAAAGAGCCTGTAGACTTAGTTCCAGACCTTCCAGATCCTGAAGAAAAGCCTCAGCTAAACCCTAATTTATTTAGATTGACGCCTACAAAAGTTTATTATGAACCCCCAAACCCAGAGGTTTTCCATCATATTTCCAATAAAATCCAATCATCAATATCAGAAGCTTTACAAATAATTTCAGACTACAAAAATTCTCCTAGAAAAGAAGATGTAATAGTCCCAAATAACCGAATTGGTGGCTCAATCTATGACACTACAAATAACATGTCTCATGCTGTCCAAAATCTCGGACAGGTTTCTCGCACCCTCAACGTTCTTGCTCACTCTATATCCAAACTATCAAAATCCTACAAAAGAAATCCAAGAATGTCCATCAGCGAGCTGTCTTAAATTAAATGCACAATTAATCATGCTTAAAAGAAATAAGTATTAGTTAATATTACTAATAGTAAATGCCCTAGAGACACCAATCCGCATATAGCATACTTTTTGTTCTCTAAAGCAGCGTCATTTTGCATAGGAACCCACTTATAGAAAAAATAGCTTGCCCATACACATCCGAATATCATAGCGCACCATCTGACAATATAATGAGAAAAAATACAAATAATTCCTGCAAATAAGAAAGGGATAAGCGAGTAGCCATATAAAGTGACCAGTTCTATCATAGAAACTGTACTTCCTTCGTGGCTTGCATAACAATACCCAATAGATGGGATTAAAAATGCTACTGAGTACATAAATGAGACAATTGATACCAATTTTTCTCCTGTAGACTGTGCGATGCAGTGTCTGAAACAGAATTAGCGCTGATTGCAGCGAATAAAAATATTAAGGTTTTAGTTGTCCAAAAAGTATATGCATATCTGGCTGCTTGTTTTCAAAGAAACTGCCATCACTTATCATGTTTACTGTGCTTTTCAGCCGAGAAAAAAGGGTTTGAGTGTCGACATCGAAATAAGGCTGATAGTAAGCTAATTCTCATATTTTGTGCTTCCTGGATTCAGACTTTATAGTTAAGGTTTCAAGCTCTGGGATTTTCTTAGGAGATGAAGCTTTTTCTTCAGCATTTTGCTGAACGAGAGTTCCATATGATGAAATTCCTTCTTCAAGTCAATCATTATTCATTTATTAAATTAATTTCTGATATTTTTATCCTGATTAAAAATCCAACATTTTGCTGGGTGCAAAAATAAGCTGAAGGCGAAGGAATATATTTTAGAAAATTAATAATTAAGCTATTTAGAGAAAAATTAGCTGGATAAGGATCTTTTAATATAGATTTTATCGAAAATAAAGTTGTAGATAATTATTTTTATTTTGGCTGATAAATTATATTTATTGAGAAAATTAACTAAAAGCTAATTTAACTCAGTAAATTGAAATTACTAAGCAGCCAATAAAACCAATGTCCTCTTGCAATTGCAATTTAAATTATCCTTTTTTCCAATAGGAAAATAGTAAAATAGCCTTAGAATTTTAAATAACAAAGTAATATTTTCAAAAAAAATCAATGCAATCTTAAATGCACATATTTCTTGAAATATTTATAAAATTCAATGCAGCAGCTATAAAATAAGCTGCCTATCCTGAACCAATAATTTAGGAGTTATACATATCAGAAAGAAGCATCATTATAATAAATATGGAACAAATGCTTTTCTGTGCAGCAGATCCTAACGCATTTATCAAAAATGTTAATGAAAGTGCTGAGCTTTCTATAAAAGACGACAACGAAAAACGTGAAGCTTCTAAAAAGTCTGCATCTCCTTTATTATATATATTATAATTAAAATAAATATGAACTGTGAGTGCGAAAATGAGTTGATGGCAGGAGCTATTGGATTCTTACTAGGGGTTGCTGCATACAAGGTCGCCACAAACTTTTGCACTTGCAAAGATAAAGGAAAGGAATGCTCTGATAAGCCAGAAGAAAAGAAAGATTTTGTAATATTATCTGATGAGTCTCCAAACCCGGATGATATACTCCCACTACCAGTGCGAAGAAATTCCCTTGGGTTTAATTTGCGAAGACGCGTATCCATTCACCACGAAAGAATAAATGAATGTTACGATATCGATAATGAAATAATCGGAGAAGGAAGCATGGGCATAGTCCGAAAAGCTATTGACATGTCCACTGGTCATGAACGCGCAGTGAAGTCAATTGATAGAATGGTTTTAGGCAAAAATATTGAGCCAGACATTAATGAGGTCAACATTTTAAAAACACTTGACCACCCAAATATCATCAAAGTATATGATATCTTTGTCGCACCTCAAAAATACCATATTATTATGGAATTAATCACAGGAGGAGATATACATGATTTTATTAAAAATCATAGCCAATTGTCAGAACAAGATATTTCTAAATTAATGTACAAAATTTTATACGGAGTTTCGTATTGCCATTCAATGAATGTTATTCATATGGATATCAAGCCTGATAATATTATGTTAGATGATAAAGGGCCTGATCCTATTCTAAAAATAGTAGATTTTGGACTATCCAGAATTAAATACTCTCAAAAAAAACCAGGAATGGGTAATGGAAATGTAAATTCTATATAGAATTTTTATAAAGCTCCAGAGGTTTTCGACGGTATAATTTCTGCAAAAGCAGACGTATGAAGCTGCGGAGTTCTTTTATATTGGATTCTCAGCCATGGAACTTACCCATTTAGAGGGTCAAATGATTATGATACAACTTATATCATAAAACATGGAGATCTAATTTTTCCAGAAAAGAATTGAAATTGGGTCACTGAAGGGGCTAAAGATTTAATTAGACAAATGCTCACAAAAGATCCAGATAGGCGTCCTTCTGCAGAAGAAGCTTTTAAACACAAATGGGTCCAAGGATACTCCAACATCCCTCAGATAGACCCTGAATTTATGCAAGATGCTTTTGGCCGTTTAGTCAAATTTAAGTCCTTTCTTACCATCCGCCATGCTGCATTTGAATATATTTCTTCTCATTATTCTGTTTCAAAAGATCTACACAAACTGCAAAAATTCTTTTTAGATTCAGATAAAGACCATGATGGATCTTTAAGCAAAGAAGAATTATCTGAAATCTGCCAAAAATTAAGGTTGGGAAAAAAAACTGACTTACAAGAGCTAATAGAGACACTTGACACTGACCGAAGTGGTAAAATTGATTATTCAGAATTTATAACTGGAGCTATGAACTGGGAAAAAAATATGAGTAAACAAAAACTTGAAGCCGCTTTTAAGACTTTTGATTTAGTGAGATATATATAGGATCAAGACGGAGAAATTGATATTGATGAGCTAAAACAGGTACTGGGAGATAATGAGATGGTCGATGAAGCTACATGGGACAAAATACTGTCTGAAGCCGATTTAAACCACGATGGAAAGATCCAGTTGTCTGAATTCGAAAAGGTGCTCACAGCCAATTATGATGGTATGGAGGAAAAAGATTTAATAATTGCAGGATTTCGGAGATAATTAATGATCTCAGTAATTTAAGTGTGGTGTGATATTAATTGATTAATATTTAATGCTTTTAGAGCAAAATAGATTTAAAATTAAACGGCATTAGCATTCCATCCATATTTTGATTACTTCTAAAAATATTATTTTGTGTGGCCTTTAATAAAATGACTTCTCTTAAACTCAAAATAAGCTCACAATTAATCCATAAGTAGCCTCTTAATAAATAATAAAAATTTTTATGTTTATCTCTAATTTCTTTTAATTAATCATAATAAATCCTTCCAAGCTCATTTCTTGCAAATCCAGGGTTAGTTTCTCTTATATGAAAATCATTTAACACATAATGGCTTATCCCTGCTTTATGCTTCAGCATCTTTGGCTTGTCCATTGTTCTTAAATTCGCCTCTAGAGCTCTGTTAAATAAATCTTTATTCATTTCTTCCCCTCCTCCAACTGAGCTTTTTCTCAATAATGACTTTACATAGCTGACTTTTGGCGACAAGCTTCTTCTATACGCAGCTTGATGCTTTTCTGCATTAATTTTTATTGGAGTCCCTTCTCTTTTAGAGTTGTCTTAGTAAAAAGTCACACAGAAATGTGAGCTGTTACATCATCAAGCTTGCTTTTTTCAGGATAATTAAGGGTCCAGAATTTGGAGACTAGTTGGATTTTCTATAATAAAATGGAGCGTGAAGTCTGGTCGGCCAACCCAGTAACAGTTATCTGTGTAATCCGAGCATGATTTTTGAGCTAGAGAATTGACAAGCTTTCTTAGATGCGATTTATTTATACAGGTGGACTGTTTAATGAGTTTTACTTATACAATTCATCAAAAGATATCCCAAGAGTCTGTGCCTACTTCAATATGGTTTTAGATATCATTATAAAATGGCTCCAAGTAGTACCTAGTAAAGTCGACAGTTTGAATTTGAAAGATCCAGATGCTTATTTATATGAAAGGCCTACTTCTATATATAAATCAGGCTACGAAATGTTAGAAACATTAATTAGCATTTTAGGACTTAACCCAAGGACTGCAAAATTCTATGAAAAATATAAAGCACTCACAAATACAAAGCAGCTTATACGGAATTTATGAATAAACAAGGGATGGTTTATGTAAAAAATATCATTGAAAGTGATCTTCCTTTGGAGGATTTTTGGAATTTTTTAGTAGTTCTTCCTCAGCTATTTGCAGTAGGTGGAAGTGCAGCTAGCAGATATATTCCAGATTATTTAGAAGCATTAGTAAACAGCCTTGATAATATCAGTGATGAATGAATGATGGAAATTTCAAATAATAACCAAAAATTAGAGCAGTTTATTGATAACTCCAATAATATGATGAAGCTGATTCTTCCTGATAATCAAAGAGAAGTCTATTTAAACCTTTTCCGAAGCAAGTTTAGAATGGATAAACAGTCCTTTATGATGAAACGTGCGACAGAGTCAGTTTTAGACGTGACTGATCATTTGATCATAATTTTTCAGATTAGCAATTCCTAGTAGAGGACCAGAGCTGGCGAACAAAATGCCAGTGTGAAAGAAAGTGGAAGAGGCCAGTCTGGGAAGGGAGCCTGACAAACTGTAAGTGACCGGAGGCCTTAATGGGCTTTTGATAGAGCCACCTCCAGGTAGCTACCAATTGTTCGTGGGATGGGGAATCGAAGCCCACGTTAAACCCCGTAGACAGCTGCATGGCCGTAGGGTTTTTGTCCAAGTGGACTTTTTGTCCCTCCAGTAGTCCTGAATTAATCCAGGAAATTCACCATTTGTGATCTTATTAGCTTCTTTGTATTTTTGGTCCCATTCTAATGCAGAATAGTCAATCTTTACTTTAAGAGGTTCATAATAATTTAATTTTATTTCAGAAATTGCCTCAGTAGATTCGCTATTTGAAGATTCAGTATCAGTTTCTGGAGTTTTCCCTAACTGAGACCTTTCACTCCTCTATACTTAGGCTTATAAATTTGAAGAATAACTTTCAGCAATTTTTCATGATTTCTTGACTCTTGTTGCCTAAATTTTCAATTTCTTGCTTCCATCATTTCGATAAAAATATTTAGAGAAATATTTAAAAATCATACTCAAAATTTTCGAGAAATTACAATTTTTGTATAAAAAGTTGGAACTTTAAAAAAATATTAGCTATCTTTCAATAATGAGAACTATGGAAAATTAACGATTTATTAAGAAATGTCTAGCCCACAAATGAATGAATTTTTTGAAAACGATGGGTATTTAACACCTCCAAGAGGGTTACTGGCAAGAAATTAACCAAAAATTGAAAATTTTACCTATATAATTTAAAGGCGAGAGTCAGGATTTTTTAATCTGGAACCGTTATTTCCTCCTAAAGGGTCTGCAGACTTAGTTTCAGACCTTCCAGATCCTGAAAAAGTCTTAGCTAAACCCTAATTTATTTAGATTGACGCCTACAAAAGTTTATTATGAACCTCCAAACCCAGAGGTTTTCCATCATATTTTCAATAAAATCAGCCATCAATATCAGAAGCTTTACAAATAATTTCAGATTACAAAAATTCTCCTAGAAAAGAAGATGTAATAGTCCCAAACGATAGAATTGGTGGCTCAATCTATGGCACTACAAATAACATGTCTCACGCTGTCCAAAATCTCGGACAGGTTTCCCGCACCCTCAACGTTCTTGCTCACTCTATATCCAAACTATCAAAATCCTACAAAAGAAATCCAAGAATGTCCATCAGCGAGCTGTCTTAATTAAATGCATAATTAATCATGCTTAAAAGAAATAAGTATTAGCTAATATTACTAATAGTAAATGCCCTAGAGACGCCAATCCACATATAGCATACTTTTTGTTCTCTAAAATAGCATCATTTTGTATAGGAACCCACTTATAGAAAAAATAGCTTGCCCATGCACATCCGAATATCATAGCGCACCATCTGACGATATAATGAGAAAAAATACAAATAATTCCTGCAAATAAGAAAGGGATAAGCGAGTAGCCATATAAAGCGACCAGTTCTATCATAGAAACTGTACTCCCTTAGTGGCTTGCATAACAATACCCAATAGATTGGATTAAAAATGCTACTGAGTACATAAATGAGGCAATTGATACCAATTTTGCTCCTGTAGATTGTGTGACTGTAGTGCCTAAAACAGAATTAGCGCTGATTGCAACGAATAAAAATATTAATGTTGTAGTTGTCCATAAGATGCGTACATGTCTGGCTGCTTGTTTTCAAAGAAACTGCCGTCACTTATCATATTTACTGTGCTTTTCAGCCGAGAAAAGACAGTTTGAGTGTTGACATCGAAATAAGGCTGATAGTATGCTAATTCTCATATTTTGTGCTTGCTGGATTCAGACTTTATGGTTAAGGTTTTAAGCTCTGGGGTTTTCTTAGGAGATGAAGCTTTTTCTTCAGCATTTTGCTGTGCGAGAGTTCCGTATGATGAAATTCCTTCTTCTTCAAGTCAATCAGTATTCATTTATTAAATTAATTTCTGATATTATTCCTGATTAAAAAATCTAACATCTCGCTTTGTGCAAAAATAAAGCTGAAGGCAAGGACTTTATTTTAGAAAATTAATAATTAAATTATCTATAGAAAAATTAGCTGGATAAGGATCTTTTAATATAGATTTTATCAAATATAAAATGGTAGATAATTATCGTTATTTATGCTGATAATTAGATTTTTCGAGAAAATTAATTAAAAGCTAATTTAACTAAGAAATTGAAATTGCTATGCAGCCAATAAAACCAATGCACCTCTTGCAATTTAAATTATCCTTTCTTCCAAATAAGAAAATAGTAAAATAGCTTAGAATTTTAAATAGCAAAGCAATATTTCAAAAAAAATCAATGCAAAACTTAAATGCACATATTTCTTGAAATATTTATAAAATTCAATGCAGCAGTTATAAAATAAGCTGCCTATCCTGAAACAATAATTTAGGATTTATACATAATCAAAAGAAGCATCGTTATAATAAATATGGGACAAATGCTTTGCTGTGCAGCAGATCCTAACGCATCTATCAAAAATGTTAATGAAAGTGCTGAGCTTTCTATAAATGACGATTACGAAAAAGATGAAGGCCTAACAACTCATGAAGTTTCTAAAAAGTCTGCATCTCCTTTTATAATATTATCTGATGAGTCTTCAAACCCGGATGATATACGACCACTATCAGAAAGAAAAAATTCTATTGGGTTTAGTTTGCGAAATAGAATATTCGTTTACCACGAAGAAATAAATAAATCATACGAGATCATAAAAGCAATCGGAGAAGGAGGCTATGGCCAAGTCTGAAAAGTTATTCACATTGACACTGGTATGGAACGCGCAATGAAGTCAATTACTAGAGAAGATTACGGCAAAATAATTGAGCCAGACATTAATGAGGTCAACATTTTAAAAGAACTTGACCACCCAAATATCATCAAAATATATGGTATCTTTGTCTCAACCCGAAAATATCATATTATTATGGAATTAATTACAGGAGGAGATATACATGATTTTATTAAAAATCATAGCCAATTTTCAGAACAAGATATTTCTAAATTAATTAACAAAATTTTATACGGAATTTGGTATTGCCATTCCAAGGATGTTATTCATATGGATATCAAGCCAGATAATATTATGTTTACAGTAGAATGGCCTGATCCTAATATAAAAATTGTAGATTTTGGACAATCAAGATCTAAATCCTCTCAAATAAAACCAGGAACGGGTAATGGAAATGTAAATTCTATATAGATTGTTTATAAAGCTCCAGAGGTTTTTGACGGTATAATTTCTGAAAAAGCTGACGTATGAAGCTGCGGAGTTCTTTTATATTGGATTCTCAGCCATGGAACTTACCCATTTAGAGGGTCAGATAAAAATACGACGATAAATATCATTAAACATGGAGAACTAATTTTTCCAGAAAAGAATTGAAATTGGGTCACTGATGGGGCTAAAGATTTAATTACAAAAATGCTCACAAAAGACCCAGATAGGCGTATTTCTGCAGAAGAAGCTTTTAACCACAAATGAGTCCAAGAATACTTCAACATCCCTCAGATAGACCCTGAATTTATGCAGGATGCTTTTGACCGCTTAATCAAATTTAAGTCCTATCTTACCATCCGCCATGCTGCACTTGAATATATTTCTTCTCATTATTCTGTTTCAAAAGATTTAAAAAAACTGCAAAAAGCCTTTTTATATTTAGATAAAAACCATGATGGATCTTTAAGCAAAGAAGAATTATCTGAAGAAGTCCGAAAATTAAGGCTGAGAAAAAAACCTGACATACAAGAGCTAATAGAGCAACTTGACACTAATCAAACTGATCAAGTTGATTATTCAAAATTTATAACTGGAGTTTTGAAATGGGAAAAAAATATGAGCCAACAAAAACTTGAAGCCGCTTTTAAGACTTTTGATATAGTGAGATATAAAAACGGAGAAATTGATATTGATGAGCTAAAACAAGTACTGGGAGATAATGAGATGGTCGATGAAGCTACATGGGACAAAATTCTGTCTGAAGCCGATTTCAACAAAGATGGAAAGATTCAGTTGGATGAATTTGAAAGAGTGCTCAAAGCCAATTATTTTGATGGTCCGGAGGAAAAAGATTTAATAATTGCAGGATTTCGGAGATAATTAATGATCTCAGTAATTTAAGTGATGGTGTGGAATTAATTGATTAATATTTAAATGCTTTTAGAGCAAAATAGATTTAAAATTAAACGGCATTAGCATTATGTCCATATTTTGTTTACTTCTAAAATATTATTTTGTGTTGCCTTTAATTAAAATGACTTCTTTTAAACTCAAAATAAGCTTACAATTAATCCTTAAGTAGGCTCTTAACAAATAAAAAAAAATTTTATGTTTATCTCTAATTTCTTTTAATTAATGATTATAAATCCTCCCAAGCTCATTTCTTGCAAATCCAGGGTTAGTTTCTCTTATATGAAAATCATTTAACACATAATGGCTTATCCCTGCTTTATGCTTCAGCATCTTTGGCTTGTCCATTGTTCCTAAATTCGCCTCTAGAGCTCTGTTAAATAAATCTTTATTCATTTCTTCCCCTCCTCCAACTGAGCTTTTTCTCAATAATGACTTTACATAGCTGACTTTAGGTGACAAGCTTCTACTATACATAGCTTGATGCTTTTCTGCATTAATTTTCAATGGAGTCCCTTCTCTTTTAGGGTAATCTTGGTAAAAAATCACACAGAAATGTGAGCTGTTACATCATCAAGCTTGCTTTTTTCAGGATAATTAAGGGTCCAAAATTTGGAGACTAGTTGGATTTTCTATAATAAAATGGAGCGTGAAGTCTGGTCGGTCATCCCAGTAACAGTTATCTGTGTAATCCGAGCATGACTTTTAGAGCTAGAGAATTGACAAACTTTCTTAGAGGCGATTTATTTATACAGGTGGACTGCTTAATGAGTTTTACTTATACAAATCCATCAAAAGATATCCCAAGAGTCTGTGCCTACTTCAATATGGTTTTAGATATCATTATAAAATGGCTCCAAGCAGTACCTAGTAAAGTTGACAGTTTGAATTTGAAAGATCCAGATGCTTATTTATATGAAAGGCCTACTTCTATATATAAATCAGGCTACAAAATGTTAGAAACATTAATCAGCATTTTAGGACTTAACCCAAGGACTGCAAAATTCTATGAAAAAATAAAGCACTCACAAATACAAAGCAGCTTATACAGAATTTTATGAATAAACAAGGGATGGTTTATGTAAAAAATATCATTGAAAGTGATCTTCCTTTGGAGGATTTTTTGAATTTTTTAGTAGTTCTTCCTCAGCTATTTGTAGTAGGTGGAAGTGCAGCTAAGAGATATATTCCAGATTATTTAGAAGCATTAGTAAACAGCCTTGATAATATCAGTGATGAAGGAATGATGGAAATTTCAAATAATTACCAAAAATTAGAGCAGTTTATTGATAACTCCAATAATATGATGAAGCGATTCTTCCTGATAATCAAAGAGAAGTCTATTTAAACCTTTTCCGAAGCAAGCTTAGAATGGATAGACAGTCCTTTATGATGAAACGTGCGACAGAGTCAGTTTTAGACGTGACTGATCTTTTGGTCATAATTTTTCCAGATTAGCAATTCCTCAGATATTTAACTGATTTTTTTTTCAAGCATTTGTGGTAAAAACCGTTATTGTTCGAATATCTGCAAGAGGAAATATCCTTATAAAGAGATATGCAGCGTTTTAGAGCCTTCTAAAGATGCCAGCCCTGAAATAAGCATCCCATCTATCGACATACATGAGCCAAAATCTTTTCCGACCCCAAAAGAAAGCTCTAGACCTAAGCTCCCGGTTCCTCCTAAAAGTCCTCAACGTCCTCCTGTCTACTCTGCCTATCCATTCCACAATCTTCTCCTAGAAATCCAGCTATCTCTTTCTAATTTAAAATCTTATGTAGAATCCAAGCATCAAGAATGTGTAGATTTAATAGAAAAATCATTAAAAACTGGAATTGGTAGAAAACAAGAAAATGATTATAAATTAGAAGAAGTTTTGAAGGTGCACAATTCTTGTGATCACCAAGAATTTGCAGTTTTATGTGTTATGGAATTTTTGCTGACTGAGAGCAAGGTGCAGGATGCATTAAAATTGCTGAGGTGGAGAAAAAAAATATTAAAATTAGCTAATATGAATGGATGGGAAATAGCTGAAGATGTAGCCAAAAGGACTCTTCAGAAGCTTGAAGTGACGTCAAACGATGTTATCGACGCAAATCTTAGGTCAGTTTTGTCATCGAGAAATTCCTTAGATTCACAATAATTTATTAATGGAAAATGATAATTAAATATTCTTATAACTCATCAGGAATATAAATTTGATCACGAATCTCAAAACCTGTAAATGACACATTGGTTCTGCGAGAATTCAGTAAAGATGCTGTCACTGGTCTGCTTTTGATAGGAGGAGAGTTATTGTGGCGCTTTATTCTCAGTTAGCTGCAAACACTATGTCTTTTACTTTTGAGGAGTCTGAGGCCTTTCTGCTGGATTTTTGGCAGGGAATAAAGAAGATACCAAAATATCATGCATGCTTTTAGCATCAGTTATAAGTGATTCGTCAACTTTGCTGACTGAGCATCATCTTTGTTGCCGATGATATACCCTTGAATCATTTGTGGGGGTTTTTGATAATTTTATATTTGATTTTCCTCAAGAAAATTAGGAGATTGAGGACTGAGTTCTATACGAGGATTATTAACTTTTGTACTAAAATTTCATCCAGAGCTGTTTTCCCCAACGCTCAGATTTCTCTGAGGAGGCACTTCTAGCTTTTTATGCATCCATGCCTTTTCTTAAGGTTTAACGAAATTTTTTTTGGTGCTATCAAAGTAGATCGAACATCATCAAGGCAATAATAATTAAAATTTTTTGTTTTAGAATAATACCTTTGTTTAAGCTGAGATAATGATATAGATCCATTTAGGGTAGTCCTGAATTAATCCAGGAAATTCACCATTAGTGATCTTATTAGCTTCTTTGTATTTTTGGTCCCATTCTAATGCAGAATAGTCAATCTTTACTTTAGGAGGCTCATAATCATTTAATTTTATTTCAGAGATTGCCTCAGTAGATTCGCTATTTGAAGATTCAGTATCGGTTTCTGGAGTTTTCCCTAACTGAGACCTTTCACTCCTTCTATACTTAGGCTTATAAATTTAATGAATAACTTTCAGCAATTTTTCATGATTTCTTGACTCTTGCTCTCTAAATTTTCGATTTCTTGCTTCCATCATTTTGATAAAAATATTTAGAGAAATATTTAAAAATCATACTCAAAATTTTCGAGAAATTACAGTTTTTGTATAAAAAAGTGGAACTCGAAAAAAATTTAACTATCTTTCAATAATAAGAACTATGGAAAATTAACGAATTATTAAGAAATGTCTAGCCCACAAATGAATGAATTTTTTGAAAAAGATGGGTATTTAACACCTCCAAGAAGAGTTACTGGCAAGAAATTGAGATGGCCAAGTGCAGTAAAATCTTTAAAGAAAAAAACTCCTACACAAATTTTGATTCTTAATAACATAGATGAAGATTTCTCAGGATTTTTTAATCGAAAACCGTTATTTCCTCCTAAAGAGCCTGTAGACTTAGTTCCAGACCTTCCAGATCCTGAAAAAAAGTCTCAGCTAAACCCTAATTTATTTAGATTGACGCCTACAAAAGTTTATTATGAACTCCCAAACCCAGAGATTTTCAATCATATTTCCAATAAAATCCAGTCATCAATATCAGAAGCTTTACAAATAATTTCAGACTACAAAAATTCTCCTAGAAAAGAAGATGTAATAGTCCCAAATAACCGAATTGGTGGCTCAATCTATGATACTACAAATAACATGTCTCACGCCGTCCAAAATCTCGGACAGGTTTCTCGCACCCTCAACGTTCTTGCTCACTCTATATCCAAACTATCAAAATCCTACAAAAGAAATCCAAGAATGTCCATCAGTGAGCTGTCTTAAATTAAATGCATAATTAATCATGCTTAAAAGAAATAAGTATTAGCTAATATTACTAATAGTAAATGCCCTAGAGACGCCAATCCACATATAGCATACTTTTTGTTCTCTAAAACAGCGTCATTTTGTATAGGAACCCACTTATAGAAAAAATAGCTTGCCCATGCACATCCGAATATCATAGCGCACCATCTGACAATATAATGAGAAAAAATACAAATAATTCCTGCAAATAAGAAAGGGATAAGCGAGTAGCAATATAAAGCGACCAGTTCTATCATAGAAACTGTACTCCCTTCGTGGCTTGCATAACAATACCCAATAGATGGGATTAAAAATGCTACTGAGTACATAAATGAGGCAATTGATACCAATTTTGCTCCTGTAGACTGTGTGACTGCAGTGTCTGAAACAGAATTAGCGCTGATTGCAGCGAATAAAAATATTAATGTTGTAGTTGTCCAAAAAGGTACGTACATGTCTGGCTGCTTGTTTTCAAAGAAACTGCCGTCACTTATCATGTTTACTGTGCTTTTCAGCCGAGAAAAAACAGTTTGAGTGTCGACATCGAAATAAGGCTGATAATAAGCTAATTCTCATATTTTGTGCTTGCTGGATTCAGACTTTATGGTTAAGGTTTCAAGCTCTGGGATTTTCTTAGGAGATGAAGCTTTTTCTTCAGCATTTTGCTGTGCGAGAGTTCCGTATGATGAAATTCCTTCTTCTTCAAGTCAATCAGTATTCATTTATTAAATTAATTTCTGATATTATGTCCTGATTAAAAAATCCAACATTTTGCTGGGTGAAAAAATAAAGCTGAAGGCAAGGACTTTATTTTAGAAAATTAATAATTAAGCTATTTAGAGAAAAATTAGCTGGATAAGGATCTTTTAATATAGATTTTATCAAATATAAAATGATAGACAATTATCGTTATTTATGCTGATAATTAGATTTTTCGAGAAAATTAATTAAAAGCTAATTTAACTAAGAAATTGAAATTGCTAAGCAGCCAATAAAACAAATGCACCTCTTGCAATTTAAATTATCCTTTCTTCCAAAGAAGAAAATAGTAAAATAGCTTAGAATTTTAAATAGCAAAGCAATATTTTCAAAAAAAAATCAATGCAAAACTTAAATGCACATATTTCTTGAAATATTTATAAAATTCAATGCAGCAGTTATAAAATAAGCTGCCTATCCTGGACCAATAATTTAGAATTTATACATAATCAAAAGAAGCATCGTTATAATTAATATGGGACAAATGCTTTGCTGTGCAGCAGATCCTAACGCATCTATCAAAAATGCCAATGAAAGTGCTGAGCTTTCTATAAATGACGATTACGAAAAATATGAAGACATTACAACTCGTGAAGTTTCGAAAAAGTCTGCATCTCCTTTTGCAATATTATCTGATGAGTCTCCAAACCCGGAAGATATACGACCACTAGCAGAGAGAAAAAATTCTATTGGGTTTAAAACGCGAAATACAATATCCGTTTACCACGAAGAATTAAAAAATTGATACTATATCGAGGATAAAATTATCGGAGAAGGAAGCTTTGGCCTAGTCCGAAAAGTTATTCACATTGCCACTGGTCATGAACGCGCAGTAAAATCAATTGATAAAGATGTTTTAGGCAAAAATATTGAGCCAGACATTAATGAGGTCAACATTTTAAAAACACTTGACCACCCAAATATCATCAAAATATATGATATCTTTGTCGCACCTAAAAAATACCATATTATTATGGAATTAATCACAGGACGAGATATACATGATTTTATTAAAAATCATAGCCAATTGTCAGAACAAGATATTTCTAACTGGATGTTCAAAATTTTAGAGGGAATTGCTTATTGCCATTTCAATGGGGTTATTCATATGGATATCAAGCCAGATAATATTATGTTTCAAAATGAAGGGCCTGATCCGGTTATCAAAATAGTAGATTTTGGGCTATCCAGAATTAAATCCACTCAAAATAAACCAGGAATGGGTAATGGAAAAGTAAATTCTATATAGCCTGTTTATAAAGCTCCAGAGGTTTTAGACGGTATAATTTCTGCAAAAGCAGACGTATGAAGCTGTGGAGTTCTTTTATATTGGCTTCTTAGCCATGGATCTTTCCCATTTGAAGGGTCAAATAATGATATGACGCGTCATATCATAAAACATGGAGAACTAATTTTTCCAGAAAAGAGTTGAAATTGGGTCACTGAAGGAGCTAAAGATTTAATTAGACAAATGCTCACAAAAGATCCAGATAAGCGTCTTTCTGCAGAAGAAGCTTTTAAGCACAAATGAGTCCAAGGATTCTCCAACATCCCTCAGATAGACCCTGTATTTATGCAAGATGCTTTTGACCGCTTAGTCAAATTTAAGTCATATCTTACCATCCGCCATGCTGCGCTTGAATATATTTCTTCTCATTATTCTGTATCAAAAGATCTAATCAAACTGCAAAAATTCTTTTTAGATTTAGATAAAAACCATGATGGATCTTTAAGCAAAGAAGAATTATCTGAAGCAGTCCGAAAATTAAGGCTGAGAAAAAAAACTGATATACAAGAGCTAATAGAGACACTTGACACTGACCGAAGTGGTCAAGTTGATTATTCAGAATTTATAACTGGAGCTTTGAAATGGGAAAAAAATATGACTAAACAAAAACTTGAAGCCGCTTTTAAGGCTTTTGATTTAGTGAGATATATATAGGATAAAAACGGAGAAATTGATATAGATGAGCTAAAACAAGTATTGGGAGATAATGAGATGGTCGATGAAGCTACATGGGACAAAATTCTGTCTGAAGCTGATTTAAACCACGATGGAAAGATCCAGTTGTCTGAATTCGAATCGGCGCTCAAAGCCAATTATCTTGATGGTCTGGAGGAAAAAGATTTAATAATTGCAGGACTTCGGAGATAATTAATGATCTCAGTAATTTAAGTGATGGTGTGGAATTAACTGATTAATATTTAAATGCTTTTAGAGAAAAATAGATTAAAATTAAACGGCATTAGCATTCCATCAATATTTTGATTTCTTCTAAAAATATTATTTTGTGTTGCCTTTAATTAAAATGACTTCTCTTAAACTCAAAATAAGCTCACAATTAATCCTTAAGTAGCCTCTTAACAAATAATAAAATTTTTATGATTATTTCTAATTTCTTTTAATTAATGATTATAAATCCTCCCAAGCTCATTTCTTGCAAATCCAGGGTTAGTTTCTCTTATATGAAAATCATTTAACACATAATGGCTTATCCCTGCTTTATGCTTCAGCATCTTTGGCTTGTCCATTGTTCTTAAATTCGCCTCTAGAGCTCTGTTAAATAAATCTTTATTCATTTCTTCCCCTCCTCCAACTGAGCTTTTTCTCAATAATGACTTTACATAGCTGACTTTTGGCGACAAGCTTCTTCTATACGTAGCTTGATGCTTTTCTGCATTAATTTTCAATGGAGTCCCTTCTCTTTTAGGGTAGTCTTGGTAAAAAGTCACACAGAAATGTGAGCTGTTAAAGCGAGTTACATCATCAAGCTTACTTTTTTCAGTATAACTAGGGGTCCAGAATTTGGAGACTAGTTGGGTTTTCCTTGGAATTTTATTTGCAGTGAATTCTTTTAGTTTTTGGATATCTGAGAGAGGTTGCTGAACTGCTGAGCTCATATATTAAAATTATTAAATTTTTATGCTTACTACACTTTCAGATAAAGTCCTCATATACCTTCTAGGGAAACTAACTTGCTCATCTATATTATCAGTTTGGTTCCATTCTGGGCCTAGCCTAGGTGGTCTTATCTGCTTTCTCACCAATTCTTTCCAATTAGTCCCTTTAAAAAAATCATGTTTTTTGATATCTGAAATCGTCGGCCTTTTAGAAGGGTTTCTATTCATGCACACTATAATTAAATTTTTTGCTTCTTCACTTACAAACGAAGGAAACGTGAGTTTGGCTGTTTTTATATTTTTATATAAAATCTGTGTGTCTTCATTATAATAAGGAGGAATCCCAGTAAGCATTTCATATAGCAGTGACCCTAAGCTATATATATCAAGAGCTTGATAAATCCCTTGTTTATGCAATGTTTCTGGTGCCATATAAGCAGGCGCTCCACAAAAGGTTTTTGTGGGATTTGTATCACTAACATTTTCTTTTGCTAAATAAAAATTCGCGATCCTAATATGTCCAGGCGCATCAATATAAATTGATTCAGGCTTAAGTCCTCTATATACAATATCATGCTTATGCAAAAAGCTTAACGCCAGGATTGTTTCTGCTAGATAAAATCTTGCAGTGTCTTCATCAAGCCTTTTCCTTAAATCTAAATGGTTTCTGATAGTCCCATTCGGGCAATGCTCAAGAATAAGGTACAAATAGTTAGAGGATTGGTAAGATTTGTACATTAAAATGATAAAGGGGTGCTTTATTTTTTTCAGGACGCTATATTCGGATAAGGCGAATTTTATGCTGTTCATGTTTTGGAGGAAAGTTTTGTTGAACATTTTTAGGGTGTAGACGTTGCCGTCTGACACCCTTGCAAGCTTGTAAAGTCTTCCAAGCTGCTCTACGCCGATTTCTTCGACGATTTCGTAGTTGCGGTCTGGTGAAGAGTCGTCTTCCATCATACGATTTAAGGCAGACAAAGGCTCATCTTCTTCGACTTTTATAGGAGAATTTGTAAAAATTCTTGGAAGCTCATACTCATCATTATCAGACTCTTGGGTTATCGTCACAAAATGAATAGGATTTTTATTGGTCGGACTCCCCTTAAAATTCCTTTTTTGCCAATAATTAACTGCATCTTTAATTCTATTAGTCCATTGTTCTATTACTTCTGGGTAGCATGAGTTATATTTTAGCTTAACAGAGTTTGTCACAGCCATCATATAATAATAGCTTCTATTAAATCCTTTATTTGAAGAGTTTTTTATAGCTGTAACCTCTTCAAGAAGCACTGAAAATTTAGGCTCTTCATTATCTAGGAAACTTTCACGGGTTTTATAATGATATAAAAAAGCTTCCTCTACGTCTAAAACTAGAAATACTTGTTTATCTGTCAAAAACATTGGGGTGCTAAAATAAATCATCCCAGAAAAACTCGGAGGCATGTCAGGGTCCTTTATTTTTGAATTTGTGTATTTCTTAAGCATCTGCTCGCCCATATACTTTGGAATTTCTTCCAAAATTGCAGGCTTCAAAGCTAATTCCAAAGGAATTTTCCCATTTGGGTCTTCAATAGTCATTGATGCACCATTTTCAATTAGCAGTACTACAACTGCTGTTTCGCCTGAGGCGCATGCTAAATGTAGCGCAGTGCCTCTATTTTCTGTCATTTTATCAATATCTACAGAAGGATACGATAATAATGTTTTCACACACTCAAAATGTCCATGTAGCGAGCACAGCTGAAGAGGGGTCCAGCCATCCTCAGTTTCTCTATTTACATTGACTCTTCAGCTCAAAAGAGCTTTGAGGATCTCTAAGTTGCCATTTAAGCAAACATAATGGATACACCTTCATCCGGTTGTAAATGGCTTGTTCAAAAATGTCGTGATTTCACCTTTAGGGACTTTATATGATTGGCTTTCTCTAAATTTGTCAATTATTTCTGATAGCTGCTGGACTGTGCCACGTTTGCAAACCTATTTAAACGATACGCTGATAGCTTGAGGTAAAAGATATGAATCAATTGTTCTCCGCTTCGTGTATTTTTCTACCAAAAGCTCTTGTGTGTTTGTGTCAGCATTTTCTTTTAAATGAGAAATCTCAACAAGGACACAAGAACCGTTGGACAAGCCAAAAAAGCTACAAAGCCAGCCCTCTACTATCATAACTTTGATATGGCAAATGTAAGTATAAAGCTTCAAACGGTTCGAGTTTATGTGAGCGCGTTCTTCTATAAGCTGCTTTAGCTCAGAAACTGTAGCATCAAGAGGGAGAGATATAGAACAGAAAATGACCTGGGGGTTGTCATGAGCTCGTAATACAATATCCATTTTATAATGCAGGAGATAAATTTAAATTAATTTTAAGGCAAGGAAATAATGAAGAGGATGATTAAAAATTTTTTGAGAGGAAATAATGAAGAAGTTGAAGTTAAATTTGTGATTAAAAAATTAATTTGGGAATGATAGGATTATCTTGTAAAGAATTAAAAATATTAGCCTTTTAGTGTGTAAATAAGAAGATTTTACTAATAATAATTTAAAAATAAATAAAATAAGTAGAATTTTGGAAATTAATTAATATAGTCTGAATAAATTAAGTTTTACTTTAAATTAAAATAAATGAGAAAAGGAAGTTTTACAACCTAAATATGTCAGGATACTTAAGTTATATATTAGCTCCCATAAAGCTATTATAATGCTATATGCATAATATAGTGATCTATAATCATCTTATAAAGTATTAAGTACACTATAAAGAAAAGTAAAAGAATCACTGTAATATGCCTGAAGAACTTTTCCATCAAATTAGGCTTTCAAGCAAAAGGTTATTATAAAAAATCTTCCAGTTGTTTAAAAATAGCATAACCTATAAATTACTAAGTGTTTACTATTGAAAATTTATTAATAAAGACTTATTTTGATTCATAATAATTTTAAGTAATATAAAGTTTTAAAAAATTAAGTAGCCTATAGATAGAGTTAGATTAGTTTATACCAAAACTTCTTTATTTCTACTTTGCGATGCATCATATATGCTACTTTCAAAAATATTCCCCTAATAATTTCCAGCATGAAATTAGTAACAGCCAAAACATATCTTTTATATTGAAGTTAAAGTTAAGCTTTTAATAATAGAAGAATGCTTCATATTTCTAACTAAATTAAAAAAGAAACGCACTTCAGGTAGAATGCAATAGTTCGCAGCAAAAAAACGTAAGAAATGGTTTTAATAATTTTCAATAAAATATGAGTTCAGCAGAATTTCCAATCGAAGCAGCTAAATCAATAGGCTCAAATAAAGTAAGCCCTGAATTTGCTCAGTTTTTACAGCAATCAGAAGGTGAAGTAGAGAAAACAAAATTTATGATGTTTAGAGGCGAAAAATCGCCGAACTCTGACTCTGTAGGCGACTCACTTACAAAGTTTAATTCTGGGGATGGGCTAAATGACTTTAGAAATATAAATATACACCCTAGGTTTGAATCTTCCTCCTTCCAAATCCACGAAAAAATTGTAAAAATCATATAGGAAACAATAAAAGAAGCTCCTATAGAATATTATGAATCCATTCTATATGATTTGTGTAGGCGTTACAATTTAGAATTATTCTCAAAAAAAATAACCACAAAGTGTATTGAGATTTTCCATCACATTTATAGGCTAAAAGCTGAAGAAGAAGACTTATCCCCTAATGAAGTGTCTCAGCTAAACATGCATTTTGAAGATGTCTTGACTTCTTTTCCTAAGATTTTCCAAGAATATGAGTTGTTTAAAGAGACTTTAAACTTGGCATCTGCACTTGCTGTTAAATGAGGAATAGCTCATATAGATCATTATTCATATAGATTGACCGGAAGATCAATGAATATTAAAATGCTTGATTTACAGGAACTAAACACAAACTTATTCACATGTGAAACTATTTGAATAGCGACTATGATAAAGCAAGATCCTTTTGTAAAAATCGCTGATGACCAGATTGCTCAATACGCTTATTTATTATTACAAGTGGTCACAAAGCTTGTAAACTCAATATTATCATTAAACCAGCACTGTAACCTCAACAACACCCCTACTATCGCAGGTCTTGTTGCTTCAAAAAATCCTAAAGTTACAAAATTCAGTGGAATTGAGCCTAACTATGACGCTGAAGTGGTGGCTTATCAAAGGCTAAAACTTAAACGAGGACTTTTAAGCTTCTGCGTAAAAGACAGAGACTTAAAGACTATAAAAGAAATTAAAGGTTTATTAGAAGATTTTGAAAATGTTTATCGACAATTTGAACAGTCTTTGATGGTAAACATTTTAGGCATGTCCAAACACGCAAAAGATGTTGTATAGAATATCCTTTTAATAAGTAGTAATGTTTGTTAAAATATTCGTTTTATATAATGGTATCGCCTTATCTGACATCTGATGGCGCAAGACACCTCCAAAAGTACACCTACACTGGCACAGATAACTCTATTTCTTATAGCTTCATATTATCACCGCTGTCAAATGCTTTAATTCAAGGAACACCTACATGGATATCGTAATTTTTATTTAGCCCTAACATGGTACTGATTATCTAGATTACAATGCTAGGCGTGAATGCATTATTATTAATTTACGTCTCCACCTCCCTTCATTGTGGATCAAGCTTATCATGTCGGCTTCCAGACTCAGTCTCGCTGATCTGCACAATGCTCTATTTCGCATGGGTTGTTTTTGATAACATGGACGGCAAACAAGCAAGAAGGACTCAATCGTCAACTCCATTAGGCCTCATTTATGACCGTCAGTCAGATGCTATAGAAGCCACAGTTATGTCGACTTTCTTTGGAATCCTCTCACTCTATGGAAATTCGCCATATACAATTGCCATATGGACCATTGCAATGATAGGGTGCTATTTTGAGAATTGGGAAGCCTGCTATACTGGGTCGTATAGTTCTTCAAGCAACAAGCCACTTTTTATTGGAATTCTTGCCTTAATCTGTGCAATGTTTAGCCCTGAGTTTTTTACGACAACTATGGTATTGCAGACTGAAATTCGAGCTTTGGCCCTTTGTGTTTTTTGCAGCTGGGTAACTATAGAAATCTCAATCAGGTAAAATTAATGCAGGATCTTCAACGTGCTTATGAAATCTGTTAAAAAAACTGACGCTTTTTTGAGTTTAGGCTCTTTATTTTACCTAATCTTCTGTGTAGCCGTCATCTTTGTGTTTTCTCCTTCAGGGCTTGCATATACAGGTACAAGAGAAGTCATTTTATTTTTAGGGTTTATTTTTGCAAGAGAAATGGGATTTTTCCAGATAGCTCACATAAGTGATACAGAATACGAGCCTTTAAACACCCCAAACTTCGCACTGCTTTCATTTTTTATGTTTAATACATCTTGCCATGCTTGGGGATTCCCCTTATTTGATGAGTATAATTTACTATTGGTTTTGACAATTTTGGCAGGCTTAAGCTACATTCATTTTATATACTCAGTTACACATGAAATTACGAAAGAGCTGAATATCCCAATTCTTACAAATTTGCGTAAGTTTTATGTAGAGAGAAAAGTTCAGTCAGTTTAATAACTAAATAATTTAAGGCTTTAGATTGGAGATTATTATAATATATTATGTTTTTTAACACTTATATGTGCAAATATAGCACATGGGATCTGATAAATGCCCAGTTTTGGAATGTGATTGTTCCTTCTGAGCTTTCATTAGAAGAATATTCTGACTCTTCAGAAACTTCTGTGTCTGTAATGCTTTGTATTTCTGAGTCTAGTCCCATTAAACTGCTAACAAAGGATTCGTCGTTGTTTTTATGAATTAAAGATATGTTTGGGTGCTCCATAATTTTATAATCAATACTTCTCATCATATAAGACTTTGATATGGAATCCGATATCGATAAATTGGTAAGGTCAACACTTGACAATAAATTAGACATTTTTAGATTCTCGTCCTTTGCTTCCTGAATTCTTGATTTAAAACTTCTGAGGATCTTTTCTTGTCCTTCAAGCATATTTTTGATTTCAGACACTTGTGCTTTTAGCTTGAAAATTTCAGCATCCTCTTTAATTTCATTAGATGAATGGATTGGGGATGAAATCTGCTTAAAATCTACGGCTGTTGTGGACTCTGAAAAGGTGTTAAATTTATAGTCAGAGCTTGGCGAATATTTTTCTTCCAGATCTAGGATATGGTTTTGCGTTGATCTTTGATCTGTATCCATAATTTTAATTAATATTCAGAGAAATTGTCAAATCTAGAAAGACTAATGGTTTTCTTAATAAAAGAGCTTAGCTAAAGCTTATTCGGTTTTATATAAAAATTGCTGATTAATTGAAGCCAAATTTATAGTAAAAATAATATAAATGACTAGCATTTACAACACGAACTATGATTTGATGATAATTCCATTCCGCAGAGCGGTTGAATTTCTTGATTTAGAATCAGCGCGAAATTTGTTACTTTTAAACAAATTTATCTCAAAATCAATTTATACAAATGACTTTGCAAGCGTAATTGTCCCGAAAATTTTAAAATATTTTAATGAAGAGCCAGAAAATATTATAGAATTTTACACACAAAAATTTTCACCTGTTTTTAGCTATAAAGATATTTTGAATAATATAAGAAAATCGACGAATCTTATTGCAAATCCTTTTGGATTGGATGGATTGAATAAATGAATTATAGAAGAGGATGGAGATAATTGGCAGACAATAAGTGATACAAACTTATCGTATATGCCTAAGAATAAAAAAGTATGCTTTGCTATTTCTGGCTGTGGATCTTTAAAGCAGACTATTAAATTTAAGCTAGACGTAGAAGAGCCAATCATATGATTTGGGGCTTTTATTATCCCTAGCAGTGAAGCAACCGTAGCTTTGAGGTGCTTATTTATTAATGATGATGGGTCATTATATCAGGAGACAATAGAAAACTCAAAATTAATTGAAAATTCAAATTCAATTGAAAAATTTGATAATGTAGCTAAAATCCCTAGACACACAGCTGGTGCTGAAATTACTGTTTCAGTTTTAAATAATTCAGATGGGATTCGAATCTGCAATATTTTTGCAAGGATTTTTGAGAAGATCAGCTAATTTTAACTTAGACATAATATAATAAAATTTGATAGCTTATTTTATATAAAAATTATAAATTAACGCTCCTATTAATAGCTACATATTATGGCACCCAGACTATCTAACCAAAACGTTTAAATTCTAATAACTTACAGAAATTTTAAATTATTTTACTAATTATATATTTTTTATCAAAAAATACTTATCTCTCTGCGCATTTTAAATATGATTATGACTTAATGGACTTACCTAGGCATTGAGACTGTTTACTAGATGAACTTTTGGTTAAGGCAATCGAAGGTATGCTCTCTTTTTGAATTTTTCGTCAGATCTTGTCCATTCGCACACTCAAATAAATGGATTTTCAGACATCAGAGAATCTGATATTGTCTGCAAAATAGATAAACCTTGGTTATTTTTCTTAAGTAACTGATTTGTATAAGATTAGTCACAATAGTTTGAAAAATGCTTGTAATTTTTTTGAATTTCCACCATTAAGTTAAATAGAAAAAATAAAAAAAATAATTTGTTCTAGTGTCATACATGCTGTTTTTATCTTCCTTGCCAAAGAGATCTCGCTTATCGTCTTAAATGAAGCCTTCCAATGTCCTTGCCCTGTCTATCTCAACACTCTCGGTAGAGAAATCCAATAAACAGAGGAGATTTTGAGAACGAAGTTATGTAATTTAACCCTATTAGATATAACTAAATGCATTAAAAAAACTGCTTGCAACCATTTTGTGTCAGGAGTATGTGTTATTTCTACGAAGCAATGATTACAAATTATTGTCATAAAAGTACTATTCATATTATATTTGGTTTAAGTTTAAAAGTTTAGGGTTATTTAAAGAAAGATTTATAGACTTCCATTCCACACAAATTGGCTGTTGCTATTCCAAGTATGCATAGAACAATGGAATTCACACTTGAACCTTGATTATCAATTTTAAATTCTAAACGATTGAGACTTGTTTCTAAACGAACAAAATTTTTATCAAGTGAACTAATTGATTTTTCGATATCAGTAATTTTGGATTCTATCTTTTCTAACGATTTTTCAATTTTTGCTTCCATTACTTTTATATCCTCTTTCAAATCGATTTTCAAATCTTTCAGATTTTTTTCCAGATTTTTTTCTGTCTTTTCAATTTGTTCTTTTAACTCTATTCTGAATTCTTCAATACTATCTGCCAACTTTCCTTCTTTTTTTTTAATTTTTTCATCCATACTATTAACTCGCATAAAAATAAATAAGCTAAAACTTGACAAAATAAAAGTAGCAACTGGCACATATTTTGATAATAGATTTTCTCAGAATAAGGATTTTTCACTTTGCTTTCCATTTGAGTTACTTTCATGATTTTTTCCAGAAAGTTCAGAACTAATTGCGCTCTGGATTTGATACCTCAAATTATTTTTTAAATCATTGACATCTTTAGCTAAATTTTCTAATGTTTTGGCCATGCTTTTCTCAGTTTCAGTCGGATTTTCTGATGTCACTACTCTCAGAGATGAGAATCTGAAATTGAGGATAGGCCTGCAAGCTATAATCCTTTTTATCAGCATAATAATTATAAATGGCCCCAATATTTAATTTTTCTTATTTTTATAAGGTAAAGTCAGTTTTTAAATAAAATGCTATATCTCTTCAGGATTATAAGGGATGTCTTCTTTTTCACTTAGAATTTTAGTAACTCTCAGCTTCTTAGTTTTAATGGACTGGATGAATTTTTTGAATTTCGCATGGACTCCTTCATAAGGCCCCCAAAGCGTTGCAATTAAATATATTTGGAGATATCTCATTTATTGCAGCAAGGTAGAACTATAATAAAAGCAATCAAAAGCTCCTTACATCATTCAGATACACAGGCTCTTATCCAAATCTACTCTCTGATGAGGTCGTCAATTTTCAGTGCAGCAGTCAAAGAGAGTATTTGTATAACCCGTTGATGGACATGCAGCAAGATGCAAAAGCAGCCAGTTAGCTGAAGACTTTGAAGCTGGTAGCTGCTAATCAGATTAAGGAAATAATTTTGAAGATTAATATTTATAAAAACAGTCGTTTAGTTGAGCATAAAGGTGATATGAGCGTGGATTTAAAGATGAGCTTGGATATAATAATTTATATATATCTACAAGCTTAATATGAAGGGTTTGATACGGGAGGGATTAATATTGGCATATCAGGTGACTTCAGAAGCCTGGCCAAAGACCTTCGCTACACACTACAATAAGCTTGGATGAATCAGGTGAAAATGATGGCTGGTCTACAGGAGATTCACAGAGGTAGCTGTCATAGATAGTTTATTATGGGCAAATTGTTCAGTACAACTTATCATCGAAAATACGAAAAATTGAAAGTGTAAAGGAAAGGGTAATAATGCTGATAGAAAAAATCTACAAAAAAGCAGAAAAATATTTAAACTTAAAAGCAGTTAGTGCAATAACTGGTTGCAGGAGAAAATTCTGCATGGATAGGAATTGAAGTTGGATTTTAAATGAAAATAAGAATAATATTTTTTTGCGGTTGAATATTTGAAAGGACTATGTAATGTAAAACTAATTGGTTAATAAATGAAGAATAAGAAAGTTTTCGAGAAGTCATTAAAAGATTAGAAGTAGAAATTGGCCCATATAATGATAGGAGACCATAACATAATAATAGAATACTTATTCTTTTATTTTTAAATAATTTTAAAAAGATTGCAATACCTCTTTTTATTTTATAAAATTCATAAAGATTTCACAAATTTCCCATTAATTAATGTGTCTAACTTGCAAATATGAGAATTATATACTAAATAATGTGAATAACTTGCAAATATTAGTTTCAATATACCCTTTCATTTTGATTCGCCTACATTAAACTCTATAGGTATGATAATTAATCTTTTAAAGTAATTGTTTTAGGGATCTTACAGTAAAAAATTTTGGATAACTAGCCTTGCTAATTTACCAAATGTTTGTGTGATGGAGTTTGCTAAGTATTAAATATTTAGTTTGCCATGATATTTCGCAGGGTGCATCCAAAAGTGCCTAAGTAACTGATTTGCATAAGATTAATCACAATAGTTTGGAAAATGCTTGTAATTTTCCACCATTAAGTTAAATAGAAAAAATAAAAAAATAATTTGTTCTAGTGTCATACATACTATTTTTACATTCCTTAAATGATATAATTAAATGCATTAAAAAAACTGTTTACAACCATTTTGTGTCAGGAGTATGTGTTATTTTTAAGAAGCAATGATTGCAAATAATTGTCTTGCAAAGTACTATTCATATTATATTTGGTTTAACTTTAAAATTTTAGAGTTATTTAAAGAAGGATTTATAGACTTCCATCCCACACACACTGGCTGTTGCTATTCCAAGTATGCATAGAGCAATGGAATTCATACTTGAACCTTGATTATCAATTTTCATTTCTAAAAGATTAAATTTTGTTTCTAAATAAACGAAATTTTTATCAAGTTGATTAATTGATTTTTGGAGCTCAGTAATGTTGGATTCATTCTTTTCTAACGATTTATCTATTTTTGCTACAACTTTATTAAGATTTTCACTCTGATTTTTTTCCATCTTTTCAAGATCTTTTTTTAACTCTTTTCTTATATCTTTAATATTTTCATCAATCCCATTAAGTCGCGTTCAAACAAATATGCTAAAGTTTATCCAAATAAAAGTTGCAACTGGTGTAAATTTTAATAGATTTTGTCAGAATGAGGATTTTTCACTTTGCTTCCCGTTTGAGTTACTTTCATGATTTTTTCCAGAAAGTTCAGAACTAATTGCATTCTGGATTTGACTTCTCAAATTATTTTTCAAATCATTAACATCTTTAGCTAAATTTTCAACTGTTTGAGCTAGGCTTTTAACGGTTTCAATCGGATTTTCTGATGTCACTATTCTCAGAGATGAGAATCTGAAATTGTGGATAGGCCTGTAAGCTATAATCCTTTTTATCAGCATAATAATTATAAATGGCCCCCGATATTTATTATTTCTAATTTTATGAGTTAAAGTCAGATTTTAATAAGAATGCTATATCTTTTCGGGTTATAAGATTGTGTTTCTTTTTATTCTTAGCCTCGCGTTTAAAAAAATGGGTATAATGTTGATCAGAAAATAGTGTAAAGCAGTATAAAGATAATGAATCTATTAAGAAAGAAATCTAATAAACAGAGGAGATTTTGAGCACGAAATTATGTAATTAAACCCTATTACATAAAATTAAATGCATTAAAAAAACTGCTTGCAACCATTTTGTGTCAGGAGTATGTGTTATTTTTAAGAAGTAATGATTACAAATAATTGTCTCAAAGTACTATTCATATTATATTTGGTTTAACTTTAAAATTTTAGAGTTATTTAAAGAAGGATTTATAGACTTCCATTCCACACAAATTGGCTGTTGCTATTCCAAGTATGCATAGAGCAATGGAATTCATACTTGAACCTTGATTATCAATTTTCATTTCTAAACGATTGAATTTTATTTCTAAATGACTAATTGATTTTTCGAGTGCCGTAACTCTGGTTTCGTTCTTTTCTATCTTTTCTAACGATTTATTTATTAACGCTTTAAGCTCCTTTTGTTCTTCTTTAAACTCTATTCTTAAATCTCTAAGACCATCGACAGTCTTTCCTTCGCTTTTTTCAATTTTTTCATCCATATCATGAAGTCACGTTCAAACAAATATGATAAAGCTTCCCACAATAAAAGGAGCAACTTGCAAATATCTTGAAAATATATTTTCTCAGGCTGAAATTTTTTCACTAAGCTTTTCATTAGAGTTACTTTCCTTGTTTTTCCCAGAAGCTTGAGAATTAATTAAGATCTGGCTTAGATTGACCAAACTATTTTTCAAATCATCGACATCTTTAGCTAAAGTTTCCAGTGTTTGAGCTATGCTTTTGTTACTTTTGGTCAGATTTTCTGATGTTAGGATTCTCAGAGATGAGAATCTGAAATTAAGGATAGGCCTGCAAGCTATAATCTTTTTGATCAGCATAATAATGATAAAAGCCGTGATATGTAATTTTTATCATTTTTATAGGGTAAAGTCATATTTTAAAAAATAATTTATAAAATTTGGAGTAATTAGGTATTTCTATTTTCACTTAGAATTTTAGTAACTCTCAGCTTGTTAGTTTTAATGAACTGGATGAATTTTTTGAATTAAGCATGGACTCTTTATACCTTCATAAGGCCCCCAAAGCCGTTACAATTAAATATATTTGGAGATATCTCATTTATCGCAGCAAGGTAGAACTACAATGAAAGCAATCAAAAGCCCCCGACATCATTTAGATACACAGGCTCTTATCCAAATCTACTCTCTGATGAGGTCGTCAATTTTCAGTGCAGCAGTCAAAGAGAGTACTTGTGTGACCCGTTTATGGGCATGCAGCAAGATGCGGAAGCAGCCAATTAGCTGAAGACCTTGAAGCTGGTAGCTGCTAATTAGATTGAGGAAATAATTTTGAAGATTAATATTTATAAAACAGTCGTTTAGATGAGCATAAAGGTGGATAAACATGGATTAAAAGATGAGCTTGGATATGATAATTTATATATATAAAACTTAACATGAAGGGTTTGATACGGGAGGGATTAATATTGGCATATCAGGTGACTTCAGAAGCCTGGCCAAATGCCTTCGCTACACACTACAATAAGCTTGGATGAATCAGGTGAAAATGATGGCTGGTCTACAGGAGAATCACAGAGGTAGCCGTTATAGATAATTTATTATGGGCAAATTGTTCAATACAACTTATCATCGAAAATACGAAAAATTGAAAGTGTAAAGGAAAGGGTAATAATTCTGATAGAAAATATCTGCACAAAAGCGGGAAAATATTTCAGTTAGTGCAATAACTGGTTGCAGGAGAAAATTCTGCATGGAGAGGAATAAAGTTGGATTTTAAATGAAAATAAGAATTATATTTTTTTGCGGTTGAATATTTGAAAGGACTATGGAATGTAAAACTAATTGGCTAATAAATGAAGAATAAGAAAGTTTTCGAGAAGTCATTAAAAGATTAGAAGTAGAAATTGGCCCATATAATGATAGGAGACCATAGCATAATAATAGTAATACTAATTCCTTTGTTTTTAAATAATTTTAAAATGATTGCAATACCTCTTTTATTTTAATATCTAAACTAAATAACTTAAATCTTTAAATTTTAGCATTAGTAGAATTTTAAATTATTTATATTTCCAAATTTATTTATTTCTGCACATTTTTTAAATCTGATTATGACTTAATGGAATCACCCAGGCATTGATACTGCTTATTAGGTGAACTTTTGATAAAGGCAATCGAAGGTATCCTCTCTTTTCGAATTTTTCATCCAGAACTACACAGATCTCGTTCAACTGACCAAAACATTGTTCTTCAAACTCAAATAAATGAATTTTCAGGTATCAGAGAATCTGATATTGTCTGCACAATAGATAACCCTTGATCATTTTGCCTTAATATTCTATTAGATGGAACTCAAATAGAGCAATGACAATTTTCCTTCAATATAATGTAGGATCTATACAGAGATAAACACCCATTCACAGATATTTACACACAAGCTTCAGTTGCTCTGCGGTCAATTTTGGTTCTGGCACAGATTTTGCCAGGATTTGCGTTATTTAGGAAAAGGAAGCTTATAACATATAGCTTAAGGGAGGCTTCAAATTGGAGCCATCATCAAAAAGATAAATATAGGCTGACTTTATTGAAATGCCCTGCTGGAAGTTTATATGTAGAAGTTAAGTATAATAGAACTCCAGAAGTGCTACCTCTGCCTAGAGTTCCTGGAATTCATGGAGCTAGCACTCCACCAGCTATAGAGTGGGCTTGCATTTCAACTCCGGCTTCACCAGAGCTGAAATCCATTAGCCCTCCTTATAGTCCATTAGGGGAAAATATTCTTGACGATTCGATTGAAATTTTGCCTCAATTTTTACTGGACCCACGACCAAGTGAGAGGTTTGAGGGGAAAAAGCGAAGGGAAAATTATGACAGCTCGCTGGAGGCTGAATGTCAAAATATTATGAAGAATATTGACTCGATTTTGCAAGAAATTCAAGAGCCAGAAGAAGTTTTGAAGAATTATTATTATTTCTTAGGGATGTTTTATAAAGATTAAATTGAAATTATTTTTAAGGTTATATGTATTATCAAGAAATAAAGACTTAAAAAATAATTTTCAGATAATCAATATCCTTAGAAATATATTTCACTTATTGGCCAAATTCTCTAATTTTGTATCTCTAGTAGATGAGGGCCCGAAATTGAAGACGCTCCTTTACACTATATACTCGTAAAACTTTAAAAATATTAATTATAAATAGTCCTATATTAGATTTTATATCTTTATTCTTTAATGAGAGAATATATTTTAAAAAGAATGCTATACCTCTTCAAGTTAATAATAGATTGCTCCCTTTCAGTTAGAATTTCACTAACCTCACCTTGTTTGCTTTATATCTCTATCTTTTCTTCTAAGTTCTCTCCGTTCTCTACACTTCTTCACAGGCTTTCAAATCAATTGATCTATATCTCCTCATATAGGAGCTACTTAGTTAAATTATGAATTGTTTTGCATTTATAAATTTCAGAAAAAGGACTATAACATTTTTTTTGGCTTAAATATTAATTTACTAAAATAAATTGGGTTAACACTAAATATGGTTGCATTAATATAAAAAAATATATCTTTGTGGCGATTTTAAAATTTTATCTTGCTTGTATTTATATAAAGTAAAAAAATTAAATTAGTATCTTTACAGTAAAATTTTATGAAGAAAATAAACACTTTTGGCATATGAATCTTATCATATACAGTTTTAAGTTGCTTTTATTCAATCTTTTTTTATCTATCATAGCTATCTCACATTAGATATAGTTTTGATAATCCCTTCTATTTATTAAAATAACAAAAATATTAATATTTTCTCCTTCTTCAGCGATTTATTATTATTCTCATAATCTAAGTGCTCTCAGAATCTATAAAACTTTTCATTAATTTTATATCCGTAGAAAAATAAAAAATGCTATTAATAGTTTTATATATGGCTATTATATTTATATTTACTTCTGATATCATCTATCATAAATTCTCAATCTTACCTAATTTTTCATTTTATTGAGGTTGTTAAAATGAGTCTAAATTAGTTGTTTTACAAGATACTTTTACAGCTTTATTATAATTTAAGCTATCTATTTGCTTCTACTCCTTATTCATCCATTTGTCTCATTTTCGAGATAAATCCCAAAACCACAGTAATATCATCCACTCCATACCCTTCATGGCTTAACCACCTATCTTTCGCTAGCTCAGCAAGAGCTTCAGCTCCTTCTTTAGGGTTATCTTCATATCCAGCTACTAAATCGACAGCTTCTTGGTCTTCAATAAACTCTCAAACCCCATCGCTACACAGCAGCAGTACCTCATCACAAATTTTTAATTCCAAATCAATAAGCTGTGGTTTCGGAGAAACCCCCAAGCTCTGGGCAAGTCCATCGCCCAGGGTCCTCGAGGTTGCTAAACCAGGATAATGTTTTCCTTTAGCATAAATTCTATATAAAATTTCATGAGGCAATTTTTTTACTTCACCTTTGCATGATTCAATTCTTTTTCTTTCTTCTACTAGTCATGGCTTATGGTCAGTTGTAATCCTAATGGCTTTAATGCCATTTTCAAACTTCGAGCCAAGGACAGCTCGTGTATCACCAACGTGACCAACATAAAGGTGATCATTTCTCATTAGTAGGCTTGTAGCTGTAGTCCCTGAAAGGACACTGTCAAATTCATTGTATTTTTGTAACCCGATTTTATGTAAACGATTGTTTATTTCAGGGTAGCATTCGAAAAATGCGAATAAAGCGTCATAGTCGAACTTTGGATGATCTATCAAGAGCTGTGGGAGAAACTTGTGGACGTAGTTTGAAATCTGGTGGCCATCTTCGCCATGTCCATCAAATACTCCTAAATAAATAAAACGTTTGTCCACTATAATAGAAAATTCGTCTTGGTTTGGCATTCTGGGCTTATACCCTTTTTTGCATACCACACCAATTCCAAGTTTTTGTAAATAATCTTCTTGAGATATGTCAGTGTTTACAGTTATTTTTTTGTCTTCAAATTCTTTTTGAAGGCGAGAGCTCATTATCCCTTCTATTACTACTCGAGGGCCAGATATAGAAAAACTATTTTTCTCATCTTCTTGGCTTGCAGAGGTCAGACGTTCAGTATTTTGTGATTCTTCTCGTGTTCTAAGGCTTTTAACCTTATTATCAGAATAGGCTTTGCTAAGCATTCTTGATGAATCGTTCATAATAAAGTCTAGTTTGAGAATTTCCGGATTTACTTTTTGCTTAGTTATGCATGTTCCCATTTTAATATTGCTTTCTAATATCACCAATACTAACTGATGCTAATATTTATTATAACATATAAATCCATTCCAACAAATTTCAAATGCCAAGGGAATTGAGATTTTAAATTGGGTATTTTTATCCATTAAATTGCAAGAAATTATGGATGACTTTTTATATTATTTAAAACATATTTGAAAATCATATAGCAATGATCATAAAAATCGCACATTTATTTTTTGAGTAAATAAAGATTGGGTGATTTAAGGGATGAAAAAAATATTTAAATATTAATTCTTAAATAGAAAATCAATTAATTAGCTGTTTATTGGCGGGTTATTTTCATAAAAAAATATCATTTTACAGATTTTTGAATTTATGATTTTGTAATTAAATTAGAGCGCTTTCAAATTTCTCTTTATGGTCTTAGTTTACTGAAAAATTATTGTATAATAAAAATAATAATGATCTCTGTTTATTTAATGATGCTTATGGCCTTTTATAATAAATGAAAGTGGAGGTAATATTTTGCAAGCACAAAAATTATTAAATTTGAAGAATATGTATGCTAAGCTTGTCATGAATCCTGCAACCCAGATAAAAATACTAATCTTAATCAATACTCATAAATCTGAGTAACCTATGATTCATAAAGCCACAATCAATAAATAATTTTCAAGATTTATTTAAGTTGATATAATTTTACCACAGTCTGAACATTTCAGTCTTTCAATTTCTTTTTTCTAATATTAATTCGATTAATTGTTGGCATTTTCAATATAGACTGGCAAGGATTCAAAAATTTCAACACAGTTTGAGAGGCTTCGATTTGTGCATTGCTTCATTATGTATCAACTGATAATTACATCAGTTCAAAAATTTTCATTCTTGAAATACAAATTATATTATTTATTTAATCGGATTCAAAAATAAATGCTATTCATGCATCAGAAAATATAAAATTTTTGTTATTAATTATAAATATTACACACATTCTATTTTAGCATTTAATTATACTTTATATAATTATGATTTCCAGCTAAAAAATAATTAAATATCGAATTTATAAGTATTTACCAATTTCTCAATCCCATAAAGATCAATTTAAACAGCTAAAATTTTCGATTATAAAAATGTGGCGACGATTGTTTGCAGAAGGAATATGCACATGTCTTCTATGTTTTACAATAGTAGTGAGTCATCTTAGACTAATCTATATCCCAGGCGCTTATTACAGTGCATACTGTACCGCAGGAACTATAATGGCTCTCATGATTTTCTCTGGCTTTACCTCAGGAGCTCACTTTAACCCAGCCGCGACAGTTGGTTACTGTGTTTACAAGTTCATTAACTCGTCGGTCGAAAAAGCCGATTTCATTGAATACGGCATGTACATTGTCGTCCAATTTGTATGTGCTATTCCTGGCGCTTATATAGGCTGGGCGATTAACGAAGAAACCATGTATTTTGACCTTCCTCATGACTATGATTCAATCTCAGCATTTTTAGCAGAAATGGTTTATACAACTTTGATTGTCGGCTGTGCACTGATGGTAGGCCATACAAATGATTCAATTGTCATTGTTTCCTCTGGCGTAGCTACTGCGCTATTCGGAGGAGTTCTAGGAGTTGGACTTATTTCTGGTGCATGCTTTAATCCTGCAATTGGTCTTGCAGCAAATCTAGTGCATTATTCTAATAAGCAAGATCACTTTGGAAGGACTTGGATCTACATAGTCGCTCCATTATTAGGTGGAATCATTGCAGCTTTACTAAGTACCGTTTTTATCCAAGAAATGAACGACCAAAAGAAAAAGAAATCGATCCTCAGAGAAGAAAGTCAAGGTCAACAATAATAGTTATAATTGCTTTAAAAAATCCTAATAATAATGGAACCTGGAATAATCAGACTCCACAACGTTTATGCAAGAGGAATCAACTTCCTTGGCGCTCTTGGACTAAACAACAATTATCAAAATTCTGAAACCTTCGTCCCAGTCCCTACTTTACAAAGAATAGAAGCCAAAAATGTGTATGCAAGCTATGCTCAATCATTATGCTTAATGCAAAATAATGATTTACTTATATGAGGGTGGCCACTTGACATCAGATCCCAAATGCAGGTTTTATGAATGCTCAAAGACTATACCACTTTAGCTAAATTTATCCAAAAATACTCCCCATTTCCATGAATTAGTATTAGAGAAGGAGTCGAATCTCCTACAATTGCTGCTGATTTTCCAGGAAAATTGCAAAAAGTCAGCATTGGTGGAGCTTTTGTATTAGTTTGTGATGATGAAGGTAGAGCTTTTGCATGAGGCGACAACCATCGTGGACAATGTGGGACAGGTGAAGACACACATACCTATCGCCCTTATCTAGCTAAATCTATACTTGATAAATTCATAATTGACGTAAAAGCTGGCTATCAGCATTCTTTATTCCTCACTCATGATGGCGATGTTTATGCAACAGGCAGAAGCTCTAATTTCGCCATCGCAAAACCTCCATTCCACAGAATAAACTCTCATGGATTTATATCAGAAATTTACAAAATTCCTATAGAAAATATAACAAAAATCGCAGCAGGACAAAACCATTCTTTATTTTTAAATGATATAGGAGAAGTTTTTGCTTGTGGGAAAAATAATTATGGCCAATGTGGGCAAGTTAGTACAAAAATATATGTAGAAGAGCCGACGAAATTGTATATGCCTGAAAAAATAAAAGAAATTGTATGTGGAAGCAAGCATTCTTTAGCATTAGGGGAAAGCGGGAAATTGTATTCGTGGGGATGCAAAATTTATGGGCAGGTTGATGGACATAGGAATGGGATTTATCAAGAACAGTCCAGCCCTTTGCCGGTAGAAATTCCATCAGGGCATAAGATAGTAAAAATAATGGCAGCCTTTGACAGGTCGGGAGTGTGGCTGGAAAATGGAGAATTTTGGACATGGGGAGGTGAGGATTGGAGGTATTTAGAAGGGGAATTTTATGAGAATTTTACGTTATTGAATTCTCTGCTGCCAAATGCTCAGGAAGAAATTGTTGATGTAGGGTTAGGGTTTATTCACACATTAGTTATGACCACTTGCGTATAATATCTAAAGATTATATTTCTATTTATTATGTTGAAATAGCTTAACTCAAGAAAATTTTCTTAAAAAATGCGTTAAAATATAAATTCAAAATGGATTTTAATCGACCCATTGCAGAAAACAACAAAAGACTTTACAACCCTCACACAGGCACTCTGATGGAAGCAATAAAAAAAAGAAAACTTAATGCAGGAATAGAAAACATCATGCCATCTCCAGGACTTATCGGACCTCCCCAAAAAGATGCTGTTCCTTGGCCTCTTCCTCCAATTCCATGCATGGAAATTGAAAAGCTTGTTGAAGAAAAAAAGCTTGCAGAACAAGAAAGACAAGAAAGAATTAATCGAGCCACCTATCAAACTTCAAACTACGGCCCAATTCGAGAAAAAATTATTCCTAATAATAGTTAATAAAATAATTATCAAAAAATCGCCCATTTTATTTCTTAAAAATCCGCTTAAAATTTTCGTAAAGTGCAATCCAAATAACTTAATATTTAACAGAAATATTATCATGGGCACTTGTATGTCAAGAAGAATTCAGGTCGAAAGAGTGCCAAAACTCAGAGCAATACAAGAAAAACAGAGGATTTCTGCAATGCGACATTCAGTTTCGAAGAAGAAGATCAAGGAAGCCCCAATTTTAGATTTGAGTAAAAATCAACTCTATGCTAAACGGCAACACACCTTAGGGAAGAAAGCGGGAACTGACAAACCATTTGAAATTAAAAATGATGAGCAGCCTTCAAGCTGTGGAAACAGTTCACAATCGACTCCCGCGTCAATTTCAGGTTAATTTCTTATGTAAATATTTAATTCGAATAAGAAACCCATTTTTGTGAATTTTTTGTTACTTCTATTATACATTTTCAAAATAAATCGATAAATCAGCTTTGCAGCAAGGACACTCTGCCTTTACTATTAGTCATCTTTTAATGCATTCAGTGTGATAAAGATGCCCACACTCAGGCAATGCTGCAACTTTTTCTTTATTTTTAAACTCGTCAAAGCAGATAGCGCAGGTATCTTTTTCTTCTGTTTCTTTATATTTTACTATTCATTCCTCTACCTTTTTTAGCTGAGATGTTCTGATTCTTCCATAATCTGTGCTCGGCTGTAATAAAGGCGCTCTATTAAGCCTCATAGCCCTTCCCATGCGAAGATTTCATCTTCTCAATACAAAAGAAATCAAAAAACTTATGCAAGCACTCATAAGTACAAAAAAACTGTACTCTTTATCAGGCAGACAACTTTCGCCATCTTCCATTACACGGCTGTAGAAAACAATTCCAATGACTCCTCCTGCTGTGGTTATTAGGAAATAAGCGAGTCGGAATAATAAAATGGTAAGCAATGACATTCTGCTTGAGTAATAAATCACCAGTCTGCCAGAGATCATGATAAAGTAAAAAATCAGCATTCAGATTTGTACTGGGTAAGAACAACTGAATTTTTGTTACCTGAAATGAGATCACTCGACACAAACGTAGATAGTTCCTCCTAAGCAAAATACCAAAAATATAAAGTCAAGTCTATTTTATGATTACACCACTTGTCTAGGGTTCATTTAATAATTTTATTTTGCAATTAAATTTTTGAGATCCTAATAATTTAGTATTTTGAAATTAATTTTGAAAATAAATGCTTTGAATTACTAGCTACTTAGCAAGCAAGATAAATAATGAGATTTAGAGCACAAAATTTTATTTCACTATTAAATGGTTTAAGATTATGATTCAACCAGACTAAGCTTGCTCGCATTTTTATACATATAAAGTATTATTACAGTCTTAAAAAGTTCTAATATTTTTTTGACTTTCATGCTTTTCAGTTAAAACATTTAAAAATGATTTTTAGTAATTTAAATTAATATTATCTAATGCAATTATGTCCTATAGATATTGATTTTGGTATATATTCTTAAGAAATAAGAAAAATAATTTTCAACTCCTTTTTCAATACTAAAGGGCTTTATTAGATTTATTCTATTGATTTAATCTCTCAATAATTATAGCAGTATTTGTAATCATTTTAAAGGGATACAGATTTCAGTTGAAGCAAAAGTTTTTTGAGAATAGTAATATTTTTATAGATGAATATAAATAATAAAATAACTGTTCAAGTAGTCTACTTCTGTATTTAATCATTAACTTTGGTAGGAGTAATAACTTGGCTGTTTGCCCGAGGGGTTAAGGGGGCAGACTCAAGATCTGCTGGATGAAAGTCCGCATGGGTTCAAATCCCATAGCAGCCATCTTTTGCTTTTTTAATAAAATTTTAATATTTAATAGACTAAACACCAATCTATCTAAAATTAAATATTCATCTATCTTACTTATTTTTTTAATAAATGAAGCTTAAATGCAATCATTTTGAAAATTCAACATATTGAATATTTCCATAATTTTTTAATGCAAAAATGATAGAAGACCAGACTTTTTCATTCAAAAGGAAAGCAGCTTCTAATATGTAAATAAGGTAATTTATTACTAAATAATAACTTCTAAGAAATTTATTATTACTTTATAAAATGCTAGTGAAAACTCTGAAAAGATATCTGCTGGTAGGCGATCGGATCCCAAATCTAACTTTACAAATTGTGCATCAAGACAAAGTCTACACAATGCCTATGGCTGATATCTTTTCAAATAAAAGAAACTTAATAATTGGGCATCCAGGAGCATTTACTCATTTCAGCACATATGAGCAGCTTCCTGAGTATCAAAATTATTTATCAAAATTCAAAGCACTAGGGATTGAAAACATTTTTTCGCTAAGCGTTAATGATCACTTCGTATTAAAGAAATATTCAGAAAAATATAACATAGGAATCCCAATGATCTCAGATTTCAAAGGCGATTTTGTAAAGACTCTAGACTTAGCTTTATCAGAAGAAGAATTCTTTACAACTACTTGTAGAAGAGCATCAATTATAATAGACGATATGGTAATATTAGGAGTATCTGCTGAAGATGACGTTCAATATACATCAAAAACCAAGCCTGAAACTATTGAGAAAATGCTTCTTGATATTTATGGACAACCTGAGCTGTCCAAGAAACCAATATAAAAATAATAATTATCTTTATTCTGATTATTATGTCGCTATATCTTTAATCACTCATATTCCAGCATAAGATAAGTTTCAGCTTGCTTAAATAAGATGATATTTATTTTTTGATGTAAATTTAATCAAAATCTAAAAATTTATCTTAGAAGAATCTATCTCTTAAATTAATGGCTATATAAAAATGCTATCCAAGGCCGTTCAGGCTATTCGAAAATTTTCAGCGCAGCCTTACAACCCTATGAAGTACCTCCAAAGCTATGTTCCCACTAAAATGCCTACAAAAGAAGAAATTGAAGAAGGAGTGAAGACAGCTCATGAAAATGCAGGCATGCTTGTGCACAACGTTCGTCATATCAATCCATTGCGCCAGTCAGGTCCTCTTCCTGCTTTTGATGGTCCTTTTTCTATGGAAGATATTTTACAAAATTCCTATCAAGAATATTTTAAGATAAACGACATGTGTTACCCTTCAACTGATGCTGAAGAAATCATGAGACGTGTCCCAGGAGTGACCAGAGAAGAGGCTGAATATATAAGATCTCTTGGTCTTACACCTGATGACGAAGTAGAGATTGCCTACTGGTACAAGACTATTGGCTTTGATATTTATTACCCTCTTAATAACACTTATGTAGCAAGACAAGTCCTGACCAACTCAAAAGGAGAAAAAGTCGAAGTTATGTGGCCTTATATGGCTTGGGAAGACTGCAATGAGTTGTCAGTCGACACTGCACTACAAGATTTGCCTTATTATACAATTAGACATTGGGAAGCTTACTCTGGTGATGAATGGTATAAGTATGTAAACAACCAAGATTTGGGTGTCCCTGATACCTGGTTTGAATATGATAAAAACACCAGATATTTGTTGCAAATGGTACAAGATCAGCTGGAAGAGCTACCTGATAGCAAGAGACCTTGGCCAAGTCCTAAGAACCCACATTGTCGTAGCTTGTTTACTAATGATCAAGAGAAAAACGATGAAATGTCTGAAATGGCCAAGCCAGACTGGAAGCACCGGTCTCCAGATGAGTAAGTTCTAACTTAATATTAAGTTATGAAAATTTATTTTTAATTTTATTGATTGGAAAAATTGAATGCAGAATTGTCTTAGTTCATTTAAATAAATTTCTATAAATAGTTAAAAATTGTTAAATTCATTCTTGGCGAGCAATAAATGTATATGAATTATACGCTAAAAATTAATATAAGCAATATAATTCGTGTATAATTTTATTTGAAATTCAAGGTTCTGTTGAATAATTCATTTATATTATTGAAAACAAAATCATATTTAAAAAAAATACTTTAAATTGATTCTTATCGTACTTAAAATTATCAGAACTCGCAGCTTGATTTTTACTTCTTAAAAATTAGCCTATTTAAAAAATCACATTCATATCAGTTATTTATAAGCATATTATAAAACAAATAAATGTCAACCCATTAAGCTGGATTTCTAATCTCCAGTTATCTATTTCCCGTCTCATCATAATTTCTAATTTTTTCCTTATCAGAATCTAATATTTTATTAACAAAATTCTTCCACTTTTTTATTCTTATAAAAAATTCAATTTATATAATTATCAAATGGAAAGGTACAAAATTTTGAAAACTGTTGGTGATGGCACTTTCGGGACTGTCTATAAAGCAGTCAGCAAAGCAAACGGTGAAGTAGTAGCTATCAAAAAGATGAAAAAGAAATTCTACAACTGAGATGAATGTCTCGCCCTTCGAGAGATCAAGTCATTACGAAAACTGTCACATCAAAATATAATTAAGATGAAAGAAGTGATCCGTGTAAACGACGAGTTGCATTTAGTCTTTGACTATTTGGACCAAAATGTATATGAACTCATTAAAGGTAGATCTGATTACCTGCCTGAATCTCAAATTCGGTCCATTATGTATCAAACGTTCTTAGGGTTAGCTTACATGCATAAACAAGGATTTTTCCACAGAGACCTGAAGCCAGAAAACCTTATGGTTCATGGAGAGATATGTAAAATCGCTGACTTTGGACTTGCAAGAGAAATTAGGAGCAAGCCACCATATACAGATTATGTGAGCACCAGGTGGTATAGAGCACCAGAAATTCTTCTGAGGAGCACAAATTATAATTCTCCTGCTGATATTTTTGCAATGGGATGTATAATGGTTGAGCTTTATAACTTAAGGCCTCTAGCTCCAGGTAACAATGAGAATGACCAAATGTTTAAATTTTGCACAGCTTTAGGGACGCCTTCTCCTTCTGATTGGTCTGAAGGGTATCGGCTCGCTTCACAGATGGGGTATCATTTTCCTCAAGCCACTGCAGTTCCGTTACGAACTTTAGTTCCTGGTGCTTGTAGTGAAGCTTTATCTCTATTAGAACAATTATTAGCTTGGAATCCTCAAAACAGGCCAACAGCTTCAGATTGTCTCCAACACCCTTATTTTGCCAATTATCAGCCAATTTTGTCAGGCCAGCCTACTCCTCAGGTAGAAGACCCAACTTCTCGAGGAAACATAGAAAGTAGAGGAAAAGGACTGCCCTCAGCTTTTCGTAGAACTAATTCAAAATGGTCACAAGGAAGCTCTAGAATAGGTGGAGGAAGCTCTAAGGGGAAATGGAATATAAAAGCAAACGTCCCTGTTGTAGATAAAAAAGATTTTGTGTTACCAAAATTGCCTGAGGTTGCAGAATTATCAAATTTTGGAGTGGCAAGAAGAAATCCACCTAAATATATGCCTGAAAATAATGCGCAAGGAGTGTCAGGCCAACAAAGAGAAGATTTATATCTGCCACCAGTCGTTAATCCCGGGTCTGGAAAAGGGCTTCCATCAATCTACGATAGACAGCCACAAAAAGACTTCAGCATATACAACCCTCCTGCAAATTTTGGCATCGAAAGACAGCCACTACGAGAATTCGGGCTCGAAAAAAATCCTACAAATAAACCACGTGATTTTTCAATTGACAGACAAGACTACGATATTTATGGAGTAAAAGGCCAAAATAACTATGCACACGATAAAAATACGCCAGGAGAACGATTTCCATCAGGAAATGGAGGCTTAGGTCGAGGATTTTTAGACAAGCTGCCTAAGTACAATCCTCCAGCATTTCCATATATGAACCAGCAGAAAAAGCTTCCACCTGTAGGAGGGCTTTCTGGGATCGGAAGCAATATTATGGGGTCTAAAATGCAGATGCAGCCCAGAGGAATGCAGAAAGCTTCTATGCTGCCAGCTATCGGAAGACATCGATATTAGTTTAGTATGTAAATTCATTAAATAATGATTATTTAAGCTCTATGCTTAATTTGTTGAAGTAGAGGCAGCCACACTGGTTTACCATAAACGTCGTCCGATTTTTCTACATGAGAAATTAGCTTGGAATAAGCTTGGCCATCAGACTCACCAATAACTGAGCCTAAAAATGCATCTGGAGGCCCTAAAATGTCGATAATTCTAACACTTATATCTTTTAAAGCTTGGCAAAGATAAAGTTCTGTGTCTCTGATCAGTTTTGCTTGTACTGGGTTTAAAGCATATTCCACATAGATGCTCAAGCTTTTCTCAATTCTTTCAACCACATATAAATAAAAAATATTTTTCACGACATTACCTGTGTTTTGGCATTTTTCATAAATTTTATCTACCATTTTTATCAGCTGGCTTGCAAAAATATACTCGCAATAAGCCTTAGCTATTTCTTGGACATAATGAACCTGTGAGTTATTCCAGACGTCAGTTGCATCTGAGTAAGCTGTGGAATTTTCTCTCAGTGCAATAAAGGTCTGGTTTATATAGTAATTCACTTTGTATTCTAGCAGCTCTATTAGAAGCTTAGGGTTTAATAAGGTTTCACGATCATGAAAAGAAGCTTTATATGCTTTTAAGTGTTCAAAGTCGACGTTAAGGTACTGCAAATCTGGGTTGGTTATTTTGTCGCCTTTAAAAACGTGCTGAACTTGCTTAAGGATGACTTTCCCACATTGCTGAAGCAAAATCATATTATCGCCTTCCCAAGTTGGGTGGCAGTCTTGCTCATTTCTGATATTTCCCAAGGCGGAACATGCGAGAAATCCATGCCCACCACAAGCTTCTCTGCAGTCTTGTAAGGCAGCTGTGCCATACATTGTAGAGATACTTTTCATGCAGGAGAGCATGGCGTGATATTCGTTAAGTTCATTACACTCTGGATCAATGCTTGCTTTAGCTTTAACTGAAGAATAAAGGGACCAGAGATATTCTACCCCAGCTTGTATTGCAAACATTTTAGCGAGGTGTGGAATTAGTCTAAAGTAATGGCTTTGATAGTCAAGAAGCGAGCTTTCAATGCCATCTTTCTTGCCAAACTGTTTTCTTAGTGCTCCATAGCGTAGAGCTATAGTCAGCCCTTTTCTTATGTGCACTTCAGTTCCTCCCACAACTGTAATTCTCCCTCTTATAATTCCTGATATTATAATCCCAAGCCTTTTCTCTTTGCTTTTGACTGAGCTTTTGAATTTTCCTTCAGGCGTTATTGAGCTTAATTTGTCTAGTAAGCTGTCATAAGGGACCCTGCAATTTTTGAATATTAAAAATCCATTATCGACCCCATTTAAAGCAGTTTTTAAGCCTACATCACCAATGACGATTCCAGGCATAGGGTCATGAGATACACTGTCCCTAATTTTTATAGCAAAAACGTGGACTCCACGATCGATGTTGTCAACAATTAGTTTGGCAAATAAGGCAGTCATATTAGAAGTTTTCCCAATTCCTCCGACCAGCCATTTGACTGATGTGGCTGTTGGGCTGTTAATGATAAACTCTCTGGTTGAGTGATCATAAGTAGCAATTGTTTCGACGCCTGGCACATTTGAGCCATGTCCTATTTCTGTCATAGAAATCGACCCAATGTCTCTCAGTGCATAAGCTCTTTCTGCTAACTGAATATGCTTTTCAGTTCCAAATGACCTTATTGTATCTCCATACAGTAAAAGTGTAACGCTCATTTTGGTCGTCAATGCCAGCTCATACTCCGCTGTTGACCAAAAAAGCTCTAGCAGCTTATAAGGGCTTTTAAAATCTTCTTGATAAGTCAATCCACTCTGAAAATAAATCGCAGAAATTTGTTGGACAATTCTTTCCCTTCTTTGATCTAATGATAAATCAAGCTCTTTGAACTTGTCAAAAAGAGGATTGCTCGTCATTATTGACCTCATTCTTTTAAGGCCATTAGCGACTTTGCCAAAATAAGTAGAAAACAGAACGTCACTGTTCAGATCTTCTGTGCGTTTGCGGAAGTTTGAAAGAGAATTATCATGAGGGACTTGTGGGAACTGAGATAAAAGGTGAGATTTAAGGAGAGATAGCCTTCTGTTTTCTTTCATTGACATTTTTCAACAATACAGATGACGCAATAATATGTCGATTGTGGCTAGTTTTAGAAAATTTAGGTTATAGATATATAAGAGATATTAGTTAAAAAAATATATATTTCTTATACAAAAATCTCCATAAGAAAAAGTGTAAGGCCTATTTTTGTCGTCAATACTAACTCATACTCATTTCGACTAAAAAGCTCTAGCAGCTTATAAGGGCTTTAAAATCTTCTTGATGAGTCCTTTAATATAATGGCAAATCACGCTTTTTAACTTCTCAAATAGAGGATTACTATCCCATTATTGGCCTCATTCTTTTAAGGCCATTGTCGACTTTGCAAAAATAATTAGAAAACCAAAGTTCAACAATAAGATGATGCAATATTATTTCGAATGTGGCTAGTTTTATGAAAGTTAGGGAAGGATATATAAGAAATATTAGGTTATTATTTCGAATTTTATAAAATTATTGTTAAGAGATAATATTCAGCTTACCATGTTTTAAAACCAAATTTTGATATAAAAAACCTAGGGTTTTGCTTAATAAGTAGGAAAAACCATTATGAAAATCTAGATATTTAATTAAGATTTCTATATAGTTCGGCCAAAGGAAATATTTCTTTTAAGTCTAAATCAAATCTGTACACTATATATTTTTTGGCAAAATAAATGCTTCTTCCCAATGCAAGTGAATTCCCAGGACTCCATCAGTCATCTTCTGGGATTTCTATAGAATTTTTAATGACTCCTTTTACAGGATCGATAAACAATACTAATTTATTTTGGAAAATAATGATTTGGTCATGAGTAGGCACAAGTAAGCATCTTCCAACAGTTGGCAGCTTTATTTTTAGCATTGTAAAAATGTTGTTTAAATACGAATATTTCTCAATTGAGTCATGGCTTTGTCCTCCTCCAATATAAATATATCCTTTATATACACATGCAGATGGAGAAACTCTTGGGACAGTTAAATTGCTGAGCGACTGCCAGACTTTACTACTCAATGCTAATTTTTCGCATTCCCTTAGGCTGCTGTTTCCTTGTCCTCCGAATACATAAATTATGTCATTTAAACACACCATTGCATGATTATATCTTGCAGTCTTCATTGTCGGTCCTACACTGAGTTCTGATGTTGTTATATTGTAAATCCATGTCGCTTTTTTAGCAGCTGATTGAAATCCTCCTGTACAATAAAGCAAATTATTTGACCCAACGGCCCATGCTGCTCCTTCTAAGCAAGCTTCTTTTTTCGCAATTGGCATTTTATCAATTTCATCACTAGCAGGATTATAAGTAGCCACAGCTTGGATTTCAGGTATTAAATGGAATATTAAGGCTGGGAGCCTAAACTTGGCCGACCCCAATGCTTGTATATCATTTGAGGATTTCATTTTTACTATTCTCGGAATATTGGCTGTTAGGTCACTAAAAGAGGCATTTAGACTTGAAGTAGGAGAGAAAGTATGATCTGATCCAAAATCTAGAGATTCTTGGTCAAATGAGGATAAAGTGCTGTTTAATAATAAATTTTCGACTTTTGTGTTCCTGGTAATGCGTGGAGGTGACCTGTTAATTTTTGCGGTTGGCGTTTTCGAGCCTATGAAACTTGGGATTCTTCCTATTTTAGATTTCGCTGACTGAGATGACGGAATACTTGGCTCGTCAATGTCATTGTCAGTAATTGACAAAGAAATGTGATATTTTTTATTAGATGTCTGTATAAGAGGAGACTCAGGCCGACTCATCCCAATTGGGTTGATGTCAATATCAAAGACAAAATATTTTTCTATTAGGCTTTTTAGGTTGAAATCTATAAAATCAGCTTTTTTGTTTATAAGATCATATTTTTCCACTTCTTCATTGGTTGTTAATTCAGATAGATACTGAGTCAGCTCATCAAAGTCAAAGTTTCCCTTTTTTATTTCATTTAACTCACTTTGTAGCTTTGATTTTACAATACCGCATTGGTTTACTACTCTTTGTGTAAGCTCGTCAGCAAAAGCCAATAAATCTGATTCGATTATTTTTACGGATTCTGTTATTAACTGTATTGACAGATTTTGGAAATCATCGATTATTTTCAGCTCTTTTTCGAATTTTTGCTGGATTTCGATATTAATACTATGCTTTTGAGACAGATCAGCGATTATTTGTGACTCCTCGGCTTTGACTTTCTCAAAATTGACAGCCAAAACCGAAGTGAGGTGGCTTTGGCTTAAAGGAACTGGCTTGTGCTGACCTGAAGGATCAGAAATGAGGTGTTTTCCTATACAAGAGCTACACAATACTATTTTTTTACAGAAGCACACAAGTTCACTTTCCTGAGTGTTACATAATTGACAAAGCTTTTCTGTAAACATAAGTAATTTATTATAATAATAGAAAAAATAAAAAATTAATGCTAAAAATTATTAAAAACATATGAATCTCAATATTTATTTATAAAACTAATATTTTGGCACTCCAATTAGCTTCTATTGTAAATCTTATAATAAACCTTATTTGTTTATAAAGAGACTTTAGGTAAAGAAAATTGTTGTGAAAAACCTACAATAATAAGATTTACCAATAATAACCAAATTTTATATAATTAAAACAATTTTATATGAAATTCAGCAACAGCTTTCTATCTATTTTGGTCATCATTATGATTTATTTGAGCAATTAAAAAGTTTATATAAATATGAAGAATATAGTAACTCGTTTTAAAAAGAGAGCCCAAACTTGCTGTATCTGCCTGAACTCAATAGAGTTCCAAGGCAAACTAGATACCTGCCAACACACATACTGCTACGACTGCATAATGCGCTGGTCTGAAGTAAATCTTACTTAGATTGAAAACACATGCCCTGTTTGCAAAAATAGATTTTCGTTTGTATCATTAATCCCTCATAGACTTAATTACAGATTCTCGAGGAAAAGAAAAATCCAAGTCAAAATTAAAGACGCAAATCAGTACATGAATTATACTCATGAAGCCTTGATTGCTGCTTTAATGCATGCTGAAGAAAGCATTACTCAAGAATTCAGAGAATTACTTAGAGAACTGTATGATTACTATAGAAAAGAGGCAACATAGAGATTAGAGATCTTCGACACTTGGTTCATTCTCTAGTAGAGTAAATTTTTAATTAATTTTTTAAATTTTTCATACAAAATAGCATATCTTCTTTTAGCAGACCTGAGGTTGAAGAATTTTTGCAAATCTTGCAAATTGATATGGAAAATATAAGTCTTTATATAAAGAAATATATGTGTTTAAACGATCTATATTTACTTATGATATAGCAAATGCTTTAATACAAAATAGATGGTACTTTAAACAGCTCATTTAATTCTAATTATCAGCGATTATAATTTAGCTTTATATTTGATTCATTTTCCAAGACTATCAAAAATCATTTACGTTTTAATTGTCATGGATAATTTTCTACATCTTGAGTTTGTGAGTAGAATTAATTATATTAATAAATTTATTAAAACTGTCATATTTGAAGTTCCAGTTTTATGCTTTTATAGAATTAAAAACCTATTTAGTTTTGATATCCATTTCCAAGATTAAAATAGTTAATTTAACTCTAACTTTATAGCATCTTCCTTATCTACACTATTCCTCAGCAATAATTGTAAGCCTGTATGGCGATATATAATACAAATACTCCACTTGTCTCTCTACATCAGTTTGGTCTAGAAATCAAGGCCTAGGTATTCCAATCCCCCCCTCTTCAAACTTAAATTGTTTGACCTTTTCTTTTCATTTTTCAGGGATCCCGCTATACCCTTCCGCAGCTCCAATTAGCCCACCTACAATGGCAGCATTCGTATCTGTATCTCCTCCTAGCCTTAATATCCCATTCATTGCATCAAAATAGTTGCTTCCATTTCTTAGGTGTCTAAATGCATGGTCAAATGCGATTTTAGCTCTCCCAATCTTATTATCTGTTTTCATTGGCTGCTCATTTTCTATATCTTCAAACCATTCCTTAATTTCGTCTTTTCTTGCCATTGATTTCGCTTCATTATATGCCCTTATACGATCTCCTGGATATCTAAATAAGCTTACTATAGCTTTAACATAGCAAACTTGGGCATCTTGGATAGCTAAATTTGAGTGAGTCATTGAACATTCTAATGAAACAGCCCTTCTTATGTCCTCATCATGTAAATTTCTGCAAAACACAGCCATTGGGGTGCATCTCATAAAGCTTCCATTACTTTTTGATTTTTTATTAAGCTCTTTGGAGCTTGCTATAGAAAATTTTGCAAGGGGAGGGTTATCTTTATAGACTTTAAAACCATTTGTGGTGGTTTTTCCGATGTCAAAAGGACCTGTGCAGAACCATTCTTTGTAATATTTGGCTACGAGATCAAGGTTGAGCTTTCCATTTCCTTCATATAGGCCTCGGAGGAGGCACATGGCCAATTCAGAATCGTCTGTGACTTGGCCAGGGCCAACATTAAATGGGCCTCCACCTCTCATTTCTAAAGTCTCGCTTAACTTTTCTTCATTTATAGATGTTTGGAATTCTATATATGAGCCTAAAGAATCTCCTATAAAAGCACCAAACACAGAGCCTAATGCTAAGTCTATTTGTGTAACTATTTCAGGTGGGAGGGATTGGATAGTGACATTCTGGTCAGGGGAAGGAATGGAATAGCTATTAGATGGGTTTTCAAATGTAGGATAGATTCCAAGATAGGCCTGACTCATCTTTATAATTACATCTATAGAATTATAATAGCTAAAAATAGAATTTGCATTTTTAGGGTGATTTATCAACAATTAGGTTCTATTAAGGAATTTTAACTTAAAATTTTGTAATTTATAGCACAGGATTCTTATACAAAAAACACTATCTGAATTAAAAACCTAAGATTTACAGTTATTGAGCCTATAATTATGTTCAATGTCTCAATGAATAAAATATAATAGCAGCTATTTTATAAAATTTGCTAATAGCACAAGGGTTGTGCTTCAAACCATTATAATTGCATCTAAATCAACAAATTAGCAGAGCTAAATAGCTGGACTGTAATTACAGCATATTGCTTTATTGCTATCGTTGCTTATTCTCAGTATTAAAGTTAAAATAAATTGGTTTTCTTCAAATTATAATGAGCCTCATTTTGGCTCGGGGCGATATTGTTACTATTTTAACAGAAAAATCTTCCTAAAGCCCTTACTCAATTTCAATCACATAAATGGAAGGCTTAAATATTCATCCTGAGGTCGCTGAACTTTATCCTGAGCTGCAAGAAATCAGAAGAGGGTTCCACAGAAACCCAGAATTATTATTCGAACTTCCAAAAACCAGCGCTTTTATAATAGAATATCTCCGGTCCTTAAACATTGAAGTACATACAGAAGTCGGTAAAATTGGAGTTGTAGGAGTTATTAGGGGTGAAGGCCCTTGCATTCTTTTAAGAGCAGATATGGACGCTCTTCCTATAGAAGAGCTAAAAGAATCTGACTACAAGTCTTCTAATCCTGGAGTAATGCATGCCTGTGGCCATGATGCCCATATGGCAATGCTTTTAGTAGCTGCCAAAGTTATTTCAAGGCACCGTGAAAAGCTAAAAGGAAGCATAAAATTCATGTTCCAGCCAGCTGAAGAAGGTGGCCATGGTGCCAGATTTATGAGAGACGACCCTTTATATCCTATTTTAGATTCAGAACCTCACGTAGACGAAGTCTACGCAATCCACGTAGAGCCTCAAATGAAGGCAGGCGATTTTTTTTGTTCAGACAAATTTTCATCATCTTGCTGTGACGATTTTTCTATAGAAATCCAAGGTAAAGGAGGTCATGGCTCAGCTCCATTCCTCTGTATAGACCCTGTTGTAATTGCATCAGAGCTAGTACTTGCATTGCAAACTATTGTGTCTAGGAATATTAATACGAAATACCAATCAGTTATATCAGTTTGCTCTATAAAGGCAGGAGAAACGCATAATGCTATACCTGATTCTTGTATGCTGTTAGGGACGATAAGGACATATGAAAAAGAGGTAAGAGAACAAATAATTCAGAGGGCTACTGAAATTTGTGGAGGGCTTGGGATAGCAAATAATGCTCAGATTACACTTAAAGTAGACCCAGGCTATGGAGCGATAGTTAATGATGCAAAATGCATAGAAAAATCGGTGAATACGTTTAAAAAAGTGTCACCGAATGCAGTTAGGTATATGGGGTATCCGATGTATGGAGAAGATTTCAGCTATTTGACTGATGTGAGACCAGGGTGTTTTATTGGGTTAGGGTGTAACCCTGGAGAGAGAGGAGCAGTGCTGCATTCCCCGAATTTTAATATAGACGAAAGAGCTATGATGATAGGATCTTCTTGGTTTATCCAGCTGATTAATGATCAATTGTGTAGTAGTGAAGACTTTATTTAATTATAGTAATGAGATTACTCATTAATTATCTTAATAAAGACCACGATTTTCCTATTTATTATAATGAATTTAATATAAATTGCCATTTTTTGATGATTATTCCAAATAACCTAAATCCAGCCTTAAATATCATGGAGTTTACTACATCAAATGAGACTGAATTTTCCAATGAGACCTTATGGTCTGAGTTACAAGAAAATCATACAGAATCTAACGGAGACTATTATTTTGACTCCTATGATCATTTCACTGTGCATGAAGGGATGCTGAAAGACAACATCCGAACTGATGCCTATAAAAAAGCTATCCTAAGAAACCCTTATTTATTTGAAGACAAAATTGTCCTTGATATTGGCTGCGGGACTGGAATTCTTAGTTTTTTTGCTGTACAGGCAGGAGCTAAGCATGTATATGCAGTTGATAATTCCGAAATCGCAGATCAAGCTATAAAAATTGTAGCAAAAAACTCACTCAATGACAAAATTACAGTCCTAAAAGGAAAAATCGAAGAAATTGAGCTACCTGTGACCTCAGTAGACATAATAATTTCTGAATGAATGGGAATTTTTTTACTATACGAAGGCATGATAAACTCAATAATCTTCGCTCGTGACAAGTGGCTAAGCAAAAATGGGCTTCTTTTCCCTGACAAAGCCAAAATTTGGCTTGCAGGACTTGAAGATGCCAGCTGTAAAGATGAAAGAATCGAGTTCTGGAATGACATTTATGGGATTGATATGTCCCCTATGAGAAAAATCGCTATAAAAGAGCCATCAATTGACGTCATCGAATCAAATAGCTTGGTCAGTACCAGCACCCCAGTATTCGAAATTGACTTACAAAAATGCAATTTAGAGCAGCTCTCATTTATTTCCACTTTTAGACTGCAGTTTACTAGGAAAGATTTTATGCATGCGATTGTAGGCTGGTTTGAAGTTATTTTTACACATTGCCATAAGGCAATAACTTTGACCACTTCACCAAAATGCGAGGCTACTCATTGGAAACACACAATTTTTTATTTGGAAGAGTCAATACCTGTGGATGTTGGGGAAATTTTAAATGGGACAATAGCTGTGAGGTTCAGCTTGAGATTTGAAAGAGGCTTAGATATCAAAATATCAGTTAATAAGGAAGGAAAAATGCCAGTGCATTCGTTTCAGTATTACAGATTAAGATAAAACTAATAGATAATAGTAAATGAAATAAAATTTAAATGGAAGAATCTATAAGTCTTGAAGAGAGCAAACAAGCTGAAAGTGAAAGCATTGACATAAAAATCGCTGACTTATGCCCACTTGTGTGCAGTAAGCAGCGTTTAATTGAATCTAGTGACTATTTCGAAGCTTTGATATCTCGTGGAAACTACAAAGAAGGGGTAGTCGGATGTGTCGATTTTTCTCTATCCCAGTGAAAAGAAGAGTACTACACATTTTTCTCATGGCTTTCTTCAGGCACAGACTTATTAAAAGTCATCAACACCCGCTGCCTTGTATTTTTCATAATTCTCGGGAACTATTTTCAGCTGAAATCGAGCGTTTTGCAAGCATTAGAAAAATATGCAGGAAATATAAAAATATTAGACCCTTCAGTGCAATCTTATTTATCTTCCTATTGATCTTACAGATATATCCCATTTGATACCATGACGAACATGATTTTAGGGAATCAAGGTCCTCAAAATAATTATCCGCTGTTAAAACTGACCTTGGCATGGCTTGATGAAGACTCTTTTGAGGACAGAAGAGCTTTGGAATCGTCTATTGAGTTTCATCAGGTCAGAGGGTTTCTTAAAACTATCAGTTCTTGGCTGCCGAATAATGCTGCAGATCTGTTTGCTATTGTGGAGAGATACCCAAAGGCTGCACAAGTGATTGAGGTAACGTCGCTGCTAGCGAATATGAAAGCAGTTTGTTTTTGTACAAGAAATACTCCACAAATTGTAATAAAATATCAATAAAAATTTATTTTAGTGTAATTACTTACTAGAAGTATCTAAAATTTGAATAAGAGTCTGAGATTTTCTTGTTAATTGCAAACAAGAAAATCAATATGATGACTAATTTACTTAATCGTGTTATTTTAAGACTTGATTAAATTTCTCAATAATTGCAGCATTTGTGCATGTCAAGGATACTTATTTCTCATTTAAGATGCTAAAAGTTTCTTCATGAAATTAAATAGTTATGAGTTTACTCCAACTCACTAAAAATATAATTTTAGTAATTTAGTTAGTTAACATTGAAATTAAATTTTCACGCAATGCTCGATTTGACTCCTTTGAAAAGAATTTTTGGTCTTTTTCAAGCTTTTCTTGTAAATCCATAAGTATTGCAAGCAAGTTTTCTTCACGGACTTTTATTTGTTCAAAAGAATTATATACGCTTTCTACCTCCCGTTTTATATTATCTGTGAGCTGGTTAAGCCTTGTATCATTATAAAGAGTGATAATTTCATTTTTAAGCCGATTTATTAAATTCATTGCAAATCTCCCATCATGGTTCGGCTCGGTTTTAAGGTTTTTATTGATTTTATCAATGGTTTGTTGGGGCATTCCAGCTGTGGTTGCTAAATCTCTCATGAGCATCATTTCTTCAACAATTTTTATATTATCTTTTGTAACTTCATTTAGTTCTTGTTTTAATGAGTCATTTTCCTTGCTTAACCTTTCTATTTCTTCAATCATTTCTTGAAAAGTTTTTTCATTGGATTGTAGAGATTTTGTTTGCTTTCCAACAACATTTTGGAGTTTTCCAGTTTTTTTGCTGATATTTTCTAAGCACTTTCTGCTCATATTCCACTGCCTTTCTTTTTTACGAAAAGCAAAATTCTCACTTTCTTTTTCTTTTAATTGAATTTCTAGCTTTTTAATGCTCTCTCGCAATTCTTTTTCAACTTTTTTCCTTTTCCTAGCCAAAATCGCTGATTCTTCAACTTCATCATTCTCAATATTATTGTCTGATTTTTCTATTTTCCGAATAAGTTCTATAGTCTCATTCCTCATTGTAATCATCTGTTTTTCATATTTTTGCAGCTCATTTTCATAGCTGTCGAAAACTGGGGTAAAATCATCCCCGACCTGCATATTTCTAAGTCTCTGCTTTAAGGCATTATTTTCAAGTTTTAAATCATCTATTTGAAGCTCGTAGGAAGTCTTAATTTCTTCAATTTCGTGCTCAAGATCATCAATTTTCGACTGATTTTTCAAATTTTGGTCTTCTTGCTCTTTCAGCACCTCTATTAAGGCTTCATGATTTCTTTTTAGTACATAATATTTCCCTTTTATTTTCTTGTCTTCTGAAGCTTTTGCTGAGTTGTCTGAAGCTTTTACTGAGATATTTTCTTTAGGGATTTCTTTATCAAAACTTTCATTTTTGTGGATTCTCGCTTTTGAGGTATCAAAAATATCTTCTTTGACATAAAAAGGATCATCTTTGTAAGGGGTAAGCTGGCTAGTGTCTAGTGCATTTATCATTTGAGAAATTTGTTCTTTTAGGCTAAGAACTTTTGGCTTTGGCTCTGAAATTTCAGGACTTAAAGATCTTTTTGGGCTTTTCGAAGGGGTTTCTGACTGCTTTTTTGCTGAAAAATCATTTTTGAACGTTAATGTCCTTGCAGAGTCAACATTTGGAGTTTGGCTTCTAGGAGTATGAAGGGGTGAAAGAGATGGAGTTGGACTTCTTCTTGGGATACTGCTGTGAATTCTTTCTAAATTTTGCAAAGCTTTTTCTATCTTTATTCTTTTCTTTTCTTCATTAATTTCTTCAATATCTGAAGCAGATCTTGAGGATTTCGATCTTACAATAAAATCATCGTCTTTTTTCATTTTAAATTTATATATTCAATTTACTATTAGTTGACTCTAATTTAAATGCTTTTATTTCATATGATTCATAAAATATCTTTAGAGGTATTAGGCAAAATGAGACTAACTTTAAAATCTATTTGGCAATGAATTAAATTTAAAAATATTCTAATATGGAACAGAAGAAATTACCAAACCCACCTCCAGACCGAAGAGCGCGCAAAAAGAAAAAAGTCCTATCCTCTACCATGTCAGAACTAATGCTACGTCAAATAGACCAGCTACGCAAAACAATTTCTGATTTCTTTATTTTACCATCAAGAAATAACCTACGCTTAAATTACTTAACCCTGCCAAACTCTGTCAATATTTTATTATTCGGCCCATCAGGCTCTGGGAAATCCTCCTTATTAAGAACTCTTTATAGAGCTCTTCATAACACTGTACAACTCCCTGCAGAAATTCGACACAAATTAGTAGTAAAAGGATCAGCAAGAAATGAAGGAACAACTGTATATACGACAGTTCTCCTTAAAGAAGAAACTCAGTACCCCAAGCCTACAAGTGGAGTAAAAATTCATGACACTCGAGGCCAAATCTGAATGGACAATCGTGAGCAAGCACAAGCTGACTTAATTTTGGAAGGAAAAGTCAAGGATATGGCAAGAGTAGAGCAAAGGTCGATAAGATATGCTTATAAATTGTGGGAATTTTGGAAAAGCGAGTCTCAGCTGTTTCCAACTGAAATTTTAAAAGAAAATCCTACTTTGGGGGATAAGCCACATTGTCTGCTTTTTGTTTTTGATGGAAGTTTGGAAGAAATTCCTAATGGGCCTGAAGAGACACTTTTTTATAGAGAAATTATGCAGCTGGCGAGGAGTAAAGGATATTTTTACCCTCAAATAGTACTTACCCATATTGACAGAGTTGAAGATAAGTCTAAGGCGGAAGAAGAGCTCAGGGAAGTCTTGGACATGAAAATTGAAAGCGTAGTCATGAAGCTTGGAATCCCTAGAAGCAGCGTCCATTTCATAGAAAATTATCATGATGACCAGAATGAGCCTGATCTAAATGTCGATTTTCATGTGCTTAGGCTGCTTCATGAGTCTATACAGCAAGGAGAAGCATTTCTGCAGAGCCAGCTTAAAGAAAAAGCATCGTGTGAAATTCAGTAGACTATTATTAAATTACTTTTCTCATAAAAGAGCTTTATGTATTCATATATCCCAAACCCAGAACTATTTGAAAATAATTAACGAATATAATATCCAAAAATTCATAATTTCTAAAATATCATTTTTATTAAGGTAATTTAACGTAATAAAGCTTTTCTATAGGAAAAAACGGTAAAGGGTACATAGCTGATTAATTTATAAAGATGAATTACTATTAGAATATGAGAAAGCCATTACTTGAGTAGTTCCAAACTGTTTTAGTTTCTCTTAAAATGGAAGAATTAAACTATGCTTAATATGAAGCCCCAACGGCTTAGCTCTGCAAATAATCAACGTTTACTACTGCAAACTCCTCAAAAATCATCGCCAAAATTTCGAAACAGCCCAGGCCCGCTCTATCTAAGCCATGCCATGCCAAGACCACCTTCAAAATCGCCTCAATTTGTTAGAAAATCGAAAGACCATATTCGCTATTCAACTCCAGAAAACCATCAAGATCACCACAACAAGCTCCCTTCCTTAAAAAAATCCCAGGTTTCTTACATTGCACAAACAATTGAGCAATCCAAGAAAATCAGAAATTTCTCATCACCCTTTAAGCAGATTTTGAGAGAAAATACAAGGTCTCCTGAAGAAAACCAAGGCAGGATACTCAATGAATATAATAGATCTCGAAGAACTGAAAAAAGTCCTCCAAATATAACAAGAGTTGATCTCAGAAAAGGCTGCTTTTCAAAAAAGCAAATTGTTGGGATGAAAGAGAATACACCAATTGAGCCAAAAAGCGTGGACTTAGGCAAATATTCGCTATGTGGCAATAGAATTGAGTGCTGAGATGAGGTAAATAATGATATATCAACACAAGGATCTCCAAGTGCAACTTCTCATGCAAAAAGCAGACTTAAAGCATTGTCTGTGGGATTTAAACTGGATAAAAATAATTTTGAAAAACAACTCAAAAGGCAGCCCAAAAGAACAATATCAGAGAACTACCATCTCTTGCAAATTCAAGAAGAGAAGCCAGAAGAGCTTCCATTTGAGCAGTTTGTTCAGGATCTTGATAAAATTGCCAATCTGAATGATTCATTATATGAACGCAGATTTAAAAAAATTCATACACTTCAGCAGCATTAATTTTATATAATTTGTAAATTTTGAGTAAGGATTTATTATTTTAATATGAGATTAATGCAAAATTATGGAAGAGCAATCATTTGGCTATTTCCTTCAAAAGCTTCGTCAAGTGCTTTGCCATTTAATTTTGGGGAATGAATATCGTCTAATGCAGTTTCAATACTTTTTGTATTGGCCTCCAGATTTAATGATTTTGCATTAGCTTTTTTATTTTCATCAATTATATCTATTCTTTTTTCTGCTGTTTTCATAGCACCTCCTATTGCGCCCATCAGTCCAAAAACTGAGCCAAGTAAGGCACTGATTAACTGGACTAGGGTTTGTCTACTGCTTCTTGTTGTGATTAAACAGTTAGAATTTTTCAATAAATTTATGTCAAGAAACAAATCATAAGAAATGGCGATTCTAAATAAGATTTACTCTTTAGTAGTATATTGAGAGCCTGGAGTTTGAGTGCCGTAAAGTGAAACGTGGTAACCAGTTAGATCCATACCGGAATCAGTGTTTTTATAGTACTAAATGAAGATTACGGATGGAGTTAGATCAAAATTAAGAATTGTAGCTGAGGTTCCTCGGAAGAGCTTGCCTGAATCAGGATAAAGCCTAGTTTGGTAGCTGCTTAAAGAGTTTGGAATTGATGAATTAGAACTTACAGTAATTATCCATCCAGCTGAATAGCTGGAACTATTGGTAAACTGAAATCCCATGTATCCTCCAGTATGCAGCTCACAATCTTTGCAATTTATCATCAATTCACAATTTTGTCCGTTATCCACACATAAAAGATCATCCCACATTCCATCAAAATTTTCCTTAGAAAATCCTATAGTGTCAGCACAATTCCCGTAGTCGTCCAAACAAGGAGCTCCATAATTCATAATAGTGATTGTCACAGATAAATCAGTTACAAATTTAGACACCTCTTTGTCCATCACAACAAGAGGCACCAGCGTTTTTGTCTCTATAGTATTATTTATTGAATAATCAATAATCAAAGAAACAATAATCATTATTGCCAAAATAACAAAAATCATGCTAAAAAACCCACCTATTTTTGTAGTTTTCAAGTACATTGGAGCATTTAGTTTATGGTTATGTTCAGTTGAATATAGATCAACCTTAGTAAATAAAGCCATCCTATTGGCAATAAACGCAAAAACAATCAATACTGTAAACCCAAAGACAGCTATAGCAATTTGTGTGCTTGTTGAGTATTTTCTAGAATCCTCGCTTCGGTCTTCAAGCAAATTAGGCTGAATTGAGACTTCGGTTTCAAAAGATAATTCATAGTCGTAAGAACTGCTTCCTGCTGGACAGGAATAGCCCATAGGGCAGTCCATACAGTAAAAAGCGCCTTCATCAGGATTATAAGTCCCATCATCGCACGGGTAACACTGATCGATTGAAGTAGCTCCAAGTCCAGAATAGTAAGTTCCATTAGGACAAAGCAAGCAGTTACCTCCATAATACGGTTGATATGTCCCTCATGGACAAATTTCGCAGGAGTTATTAGAGAGATAAGTGCCAGGGCTGCATCATTTCCAATAGCAATCTTCGCCAGGTGAGCAAGATGTTATTAAATCAGAATACATTTGAATGTTAGTTGGAACTTTCCGTCGCAAATTTGCTCCTATAGATCCACCTCCTCCATGAATATAGATATTGCTTCCAAAGAATTCTTGAGCTGAAGCGAAAATATAATTAGGAAGCTCTCCAATACTATGAAAACTTTTAGATGTTGTATTAAGATAGTAGCCATTTTTATCTGGAGTATCCACTCCTTCTCCTCCAAATATCACATATCTAGCGTTTACCTTGAATATTTTAGTGCTGCCTCTTGAGTAGGTTAGATCTACTTTGTCATGGTAAAGTGTTTCCCATTTTAATGTAGATTTATAAAAAATAAAGTAGCCATTTGATGGGACTTCATTAGCGCCAATTCCTCCATCTACATAAAATCTGAACTTTCTATCAGCTGAAAATCTGCATGTCGCCATATAAATAGCACCTGCACCTTGAGAATTTTGGCTATCCAGCAGTTTATATGTATTTGTGCCAAGATCAAGATGTCAAAGCTCATCTGACAAGCCATTGTATGTTAGTCCTCCATAAATAAAAATCGTTGAGTAATCAACGCCCATACACGCTCCAATTCTGGGACTTGGAACAGTTCCAGATTGATAATCCACTAAATATCAGGCATTAGTGATTAAGCTGTAAATATAGGCATCATTTAAATAGCCTTGGTCGCTATTTCCACCCCAAATTACCAAAATGTCGCCTTTTGAGGCTGAAGCATGTTGAGACCGAGCTGGAGGAATATCTCCTCCAGCATTTATAAACTCTCAGGTTAAAGTGAGTGTATCAAGTCTCCACAAATCATTTAGCTTCTCACCACTTCTTTCTCCACCAAATAATAGGATATAGCCACCAACAAGATTCATAGAATGGTACATTCTTGGTCCAGGACTATCATATCCAGTATAGTAAGTATATTGGAGTGGACTGGTATCTAAATCAAAAATGGCTAAACTGCTTCTTTGGACCTGATCTCTTGTCCCTCCAAAAAGGTAGGCTTTATGCCCAAAAACTCCAAGTCCATACGAATCTCTCCTGATCCTATCACTTTGATCGCTTGACACTGGCACAAGACTCCACTCAAAATTAGGATCATCTAAAGAAACTTTGTAAACAGTGTTCAGCTCTTCATAAGAGTTCGGTTTAAGGCCAAAAGCAAGGAACAAATTGCTTCCAATTAGAGCTCCTTTGGCATGAGCTCGAAAAGTAAATATTTTATTTGTATTTGTAATATTTTCTCATTTTTGAGTTGAAAGAGAATACCGAAAAAAGATTGAAGCATAAGGATTAGCATTGTAAGTCGCTATTCCTCCTATCATATAAAGATATCCTGAATAATAAGTAAGAATAGGATCTTCTTGAGCACCAGGGAGGTCTCCTTGATAAGGCTGGACAGTTCATGCTCATGTATCGGTGTTTAGACTATATATATATTACATAAATAGACTATTGGATGTTCGAGCCATAGAAATCCCTGCAAATACAGCAAACATGGTAGTTCCAGTTTCATTTCACGAAGAATACCCAACTTGGTATCTGGCGTCAATAATTATATCTCCAGACGTTGTTATTTCCCTCCATGTAAAATAAAACAAGTGGAAACACCAAATATCATTTAGCTGCCCTTGCATTGAATTTCCACCTCATATGCAGTATTCTTGGCTTTTGTATCGATAAAACCCTCCTCCTGAATATCTCTCCACTGAATATTAAATACCTGGGTATTTTTCATTAGTCGGAAACATTTCGTTCCAAGAATTTGAGGTTGTGTTAAACTGTCAAATATCACTGTAAACTTTTTCACGGCTTTCATATCCTCCGAAAACAATCACATATTTATGGAATGGAATAGCTTCCATAACAATTCCTTTTCGAGGATCTGGAGGACATCCAGTTGGTGGGAAAGTTTTAAACTCTAATTGCTGAGCTGTTACTAGTCAACAAGAATTTAAAAAAATCAGAATTCACATTTATTATAATCCATTGATGCCATTAAGAAGCAGTTTAATATTCCCTATTTAAGAATTATTTTAAAAGCGATTTAACTCTCAAAAAGCCTAATAGCAAACTAATTCTTTCTTTCAATGCTTGCTATATTTATAAATCTATCTATTTAAATGATTTTTGTGACTTTATTGAATACAAGCATTTTCGATTTTGTTGTATTAATACTAATAATTATTGTATTTGTTAAATTTTATATCATAAAAAATATGAATAATTTTTATTGTGCAAAATTAGAGTCCTATCTCAATTTATACAGCTTCAAATCTATCATTATCTTTCTACATCTGAATTAATAAAAAATAATTAATTAGCTTTTCAACTCCATAAAAAGTAATTTATAATAGTTTTCTAAATTTCTTTACATTGTTCTTAATCAAAACAAAATTTTTGAATAATTATATTTTTCATATAGGCCTTTTTAGGCATCATTAAACTGGCTTATTAATTGCGACCAGTTACCTATTCTTCCGTCTTCTGTCTGTGAAATAACGGGCTGGTTGCGACCTGTTCATTGCCAATAAACTATTTCCTATTTTCGCACTATAGGCGAAAAAATACCAAATTCACCATTAAGTATGTTCATTTATTAAGAGTGATAGGCGATTAAGAAATATTCAAGCCGAAATTGATAAAATCAATATATTTATATAAATTTAAAGCATTTTATGTGTTTATTCTAGATAAAAAAGGTCAGTTAGCCTCGTCTTCAATCCCTAGCAATATTTAAAAATGCAATCTGATAAAATCTAGATTTTAAATCGTGAAACTATAAAGATAATCGATAATTCCTCTTTATCAAGTTCCATTTTTAATCATATTGTGAAAAGTTAAGTAATAAACAATTTTTAGATTTTCTTTAAATTAGAACTCAAGGCTTACATAAATTGATTTTATGAACATAGAAAAATTAAACAAATCACCATAGTTAATATAATTTTTTATCCTTTATATCATTCATGGCTAATAATCTAAACGTCAGCTATAGTCTCTTATTTTAATCACTTATATAACTAAATAGAAGAATTCAACTCAATTGCTTTGTACCTTTATTTTAAATTAATTTTTCTATGGAATCAAATATTCTATAATTTACATTAAGATCATCTCTAAATTATAAAAGAGCAATCATCTTATTAGTTTCTTCAAAACCTTCATCGATGCTTTTACCGTAAATTCTTTTGGAATGAGCATCATCTAATGCATTCTCAATATTTTGTGATGTAGCCTCCAAATTTAATTCTTTCGCATTAGCTTTTTTATTTTCAACAATTGTATCAATTTTTTTTTCTGCTGTTTTCATAGCGCCTCCTATTGCGCCCATCAGTCCAAAAACTGAGCCAAGTAAGGCACTGATTAACTGAACTATGGTTTGTCTACTGCTTCTTGTTGTGATTAAACAGTTAGAATTTTTCATTAAATTTATTTCAAGGAACAAGTCATAAGAAATTGCAATTCTAAATAGGATTTACTCTTTAGTAGTATATTGAGAGCCTGGCGTTTGAGTGCCATACATTGAAACGTGATAGCCAGTTAAGTCCATTCCAGAATCAGTGTTTTTATAATACTAAATAAAGATTACCGATGGAGTAAGATCAAAGTTTAAAATCGTCGGAGAAGACCCTCGAAAGAGTTTTTCTGAATCAGGATAAATTCTGGTTTGGTAGCTGCTTAGGGAATTTGGAATTGATGAATTGGATCTGACAGAAACTATTCAGCCAGCTGAATAGCTGGAGCTATTTGTAAATTTAAAATCCATGTAGGATCCAGTATTTAGTTCACAGTCTTTACATTTTACAATTAATTGACAATCTTGCCTAATATCTGCACACATGATTTCATCTCACATCCCATCAAAATTCCCCTTAGTAAATCCGATTGTATCAGCACAATTCCCATAGTCGTCCACACAGGGAGCTCCATAATGCATAATAGTGATTTCAACAGTTAAATCAGTCACAAATTTTGATACTTCTTTGTCCATTACAACAAGGGGCACCAAAGTCTTGGTTTCTATGATGTTATTAATGGAATAGTCAATCAGGAGAGAAACAACAATCATTATCGCCAAAATAGCAAAAATCATGCTGAAAATCCCACCTATTTTTGTTGTCTTCAAAAACATCGGGGCATCTAGTTTATGATTATGCTCAGTGGAGTAAAGGTCGACCTTTGGAAATAAATTCATCCTATTGGCAACAAAAGCAAAATTGATTAATATTATAAACCCGAGGATAGCTATAGCAATTTCTGTGTTTGCAGAATACTGTTTGGAGTCTTCAGAGCGGTCTTTCAATAAATTGGGCTGGACCGAGATTTCTTTTTCTTCTAAAATTTCAAATGAGTAAGAGCTGCTACCTGTTGGGCAATAAGAATCAGTTGGACAATCAATGCAGTAAGAAGCTCCATCCTTATCGTTATATGATCCAGCATTGCACGGGTAGCATTGATCAATCGATGTTGCTCCGATTCCTGAATAGTAAGTTCCATTAGGACAAAGTAAGCAATCGCCTCCATAATACGGCTGATATGTCCCTGATGGACAAATAGCGCAGGAGCCATTATAGAGATAAGTGCCTGGGCTGCATCATTTCCAATAGCAATCTTCTCCAGGAGAGCAAGCTGATATTAAATCAGTATACATTTGAATGTTTACTGGAATTTTTCATCGCAAATTTCCTGCTATGGATCCACCTCCTCCATGAATATATATTTTGCTTCCAAAGTACTCTTGAGCTGAAGCGAAAATATAATTAGGAAGCTCTCCAATAGCATGGAAACTTTTAGATGTTGTATTAAGATAGTAGCCATTTTTATCTGGAGTATTCGCACCTACTCCTCCAAATATCACATATCTAGCGTTTATCTTAAATACTTTAGTGTTCCCTCTTGAGTAGGTTAGATCTACTGTGTCATGGTAAAGTTTTTCCCATTTTAATGTAGATTTATAAAAAATGAAGTAGCCATTTGATGGGACTTCATTGGCGCCAGTTCCTCCATCTACATAAAATCTGAACTTTCTATCAGCTGAAAATCTGCATGTAGCCATATAAATAGGGCCAGCACCTTGAGTATTTAGACTGTCAAGCATCGTATATGTTTTGGTACCTAGATCTAGATATCAGAGCTCATCTGATAAGCCGTTGTAAGTCATGCCGCCATAAATAAAAATTGTTGAGTAGTCAATACCCATACATGCTCCGATTCTAGGACTTGGAACAGTTCCGGACGATTTATAATCCACCAAGTACCAAGTATTAGTAATTAAACTATAAATATAGGCATCATTTAAATAGCCTTGATCGCTATTACCTCCCCAAATAATTAAAATGTCACCTTTTGAGGCTGAAGCATGCTGAGAGCGAGCTGCTGGAATGTCTCCTCCAGCATTAATAAACTCTCAGGTTAAAGTTGTTGTGTCAAGTTTTCATAAATCATTAAATTTTTCATCACCCTTTTCTCCTCCAAATAATAATATATAGCCACCAACAAGATTCATAGAGTGGTACATCCTGGGGCCAGGGCTGTCATATCCAATGTAATAGTTATATTGAATCGGATGAGTATCTAAATCAAAAATGGCTAAACTGCTTCTTTGGACTTGATCTCTAGTTCCTCCAAAAAGGTAAGCTTTATGTCCAAGAATCCCGAGCCCATACGAATCTCTCCTAATTCTATCACTTTGATCATTTGACAATTGTGCCAGGCTCCATACAAAGTCAGGATCATCTAAAGAAACTTTATAAACTGTATTCAACTCTTCAGTAGAGTTTGCTTTTAGCCCAAAAGCAAGAAAATAAGTGCTTCCAATAAGAATCCCTTTGGCATGGGATCTAAAAGTAAATATATGATTTGTATTTGTAATATTTTCCCATGATTGGGACGAAAGACTATACCTATAAAAGACTGAGGCATAAGGATTAGCATTGTAAGTCGCTATTCCTCCTACCATATAAATATAGCCAGAATAGTAGACTAGCAATGGATCTTCTTGAGCTCCAGGGAGGTCTCCTTGATATGGCTTGACACTTCATGCTCATGTATCAGTATTCAATCTGTATATTAATTACATAAATAAACTATTGCTTGTTCGAGCCATGGAAATTCCTGCGAATACAGCAAACATGGTGGTTGCAGTTTCATTTCATGACGTGTACCCAACTTGGTATCTGGCGTCAATAATAATATCTCCAGACGTTGTTATTTCCCTCCATGTAAAATAAAACAAGTGGAAACACCAAATATCATTTAGCTGCCCTTGCATTGAATTTCCACCTCATATGCAGTATTCTTGGCTTTTGTATCGATAAAATCCTCCTCCTGAATATCTCGCCACTGAATATTTTATACCTGGAAATTTTTCATTCGTAGGAAACAGCCCATTTCACGAATTTGACGTCACATTGAACTGCCAAATATCGTTGTAAACTTTTTCACGGCTTTCGTATCCTCCGAAAACTATCACGCATTTATGAAATGGCAGGGCTTCCATCACAACTCCTTTTCTTGGATCTGGTGGAGGGCCAGTCGTTGGGAACTTGCTGAACTCTAATCCGTGAGTCACCACCAGTAAGAAGGGATAAAAAAAACTTAGCATTAACATTTATATAACCAATTATTTAATATTTATCAAAAATGACAAAAAGGATTAAATTATTCCTTATTAAAGAATTAAATTTTACTTGAGTTGCGAAATTTCGATCGAAGCCTAGTCGCAAACTAGCTACTTTTTTTGGTTTTAAAATTTATATTCTTAAATGTATAAGCTAAATTTAAGAAGTTCATTCTTGGAAATTCCAGATTTTATTTAGAAAAGTGGAATTCTTTAGCTCTTGAATATATAAAATCGTTTATGGGGCGAATTTTCTAATTTTAATGTATTTCTCGGATCAGGGTGCTGAATGGAGTAAAAGAGCTTATTAATGATGAGAACTAACTTCTAAATCTTAAGCTAATGTGCTCTTAGAAGATTCAAAAGTTTGAGAATATAGCTGAGACTATTGCGGATGCGATTAAGAATTGCGTCATTATGCTGTTTAAAGTACATAATATAAGGAGAATTAACTTCAAAAATGCAAGATTTTGCTGTACAAAATTCTAATTGAAAGGTCTAACAACTTTTTTTTCTTCTTTATATTGTAACAGATTGAGAAAAATCCTTTTATTTTATTTTTAATAAATATTTTTTGTTTAAAACTAAAACTTAACACTTTAAGAAAGATTTGTACTTTATTATCACAATTGATTTTAAAATTATATAATAGTGATCATTCAGTCAGTTCTATTATTTATACCTTTATTCATCAATATTTTCCCAAGTGATTTCGGTGAATATATATATCAATTATATGTAGTTTCAATATATCCAATCCTCTATCATTATATAAATTTTTGCTTTGCTTTATATGTCTCTGCTATTCTAATGAGCTTTGTTTCCTGAAAGTCCTATTGCTCTTTCAATATTTCTAATATCCCAAATGTCAAGTAAGCAAATCGCTGATAAATTAACTAAAGTATGATAGTTACTTCTTATGCAATTAGACAGTTTTGAATTTTTCAGAAATTAATCTTATCCAAGTCATAGAAACTTGCAAGTCTAATTGAGATTTGCTCTTTAGTAGTATCTTTATTTATCTTTTTGTAGCTTTAATACCCACCAAATATTTTACTAAGTTTTAGTAAAATTGCTTTCATGGCAATTCCTTTTCTTGTAGCAGAAGGAGGACAGTTGATGGAAGTTTTTGACCCAGAAAATAAAAAATTAAAAGGCATAGGAATGAGCATTTTTATATTTTATTAGTCATGGATTGAAAACATTTATGATAAATACTTCTTCATTTGCGGAATAATAAGCCTATTTCTATATAAATTTAATTATTCAGCTTAATAATCTCTGCAGATAAGAGCAGAAAATATAATAGCCGAGTGAAATTTAAATTATTAAGCAACTTGAATATCTTGAAACACTCTGACAACGTTATTTAATGTAACATTTAGCACATTCCCTGGCAAAACAGTGACGTTTTGAAGGAGGATTACATATCCTTCACAAAGCGCCCATTGGTTTCATACTTTGTTATGCACACTCAAAATCACTTCTCCTGTCATATCCCGCGCTTTGATTTCTTGGTTCTTTAGGATATCTATGACTTGAAGTAAAAGGATTGAAGCCTTTGTGGATTCTTTTAGCAAGCTTACATTTGAATTGTCAAACGGTGGAAGCAGTGGACCTTTTTCAAGACCCATGTGAATTCGATCTTGAGGTAGATTTAAAGCAATGAGTGCTTCTCCTCAGTGAAGCGACGGAACAAAACTTGGAGTTGGAGGATTCCAGCTATCTCAGAGGCCATTTCAGGACACAGGTTGTGGGTTTTCTTCTACGAGATCGTTTAGAAAGTCATCTGGAAGTGAGGAGTACTGACTTCAAAAGATACGAGATTGAGATGGTATCATATTTAATTAATAAAGGTAATTGTGTAAAAAGCATTAATAGAAAATGCTGTAATTGTGAGCGAGTATCTTTAGAATTTAGGAATAAAATAATTGTGAAGGAAATAATAATTTGTTTATTTAGCTTCATATAATATTAGCATATTGCTATTTTTATATTCATAAATATTCAATTATTGAATCATAACTTTTATATGCATTTTTTAAATAAATATGAGAATTTTGGCTGATATTAGATAAAATAGTAAAGTTGGTGTTTGCTTATTAACTTATCCAATAATTTAATATTTATTAGTCATTTACGTTAATTATTAAAGAATTGATTAAAAAGGAGCATGGCTATTTTTCGCAAAATAGCAAAAAAGATTTGCGAAAATCATATTACTTATACATATCTCAATACCCAAAGTTCATTGCTAAATTCAGCCGCTTTTTTCTTATTCGATGGTCACTGATTATTCATTGCTATGCAATTTCTTAGATATTAAAAAGAGCTAAAAAGTACCTAAAATTTACAAATTTCGAGATAAATAAATTTTGTAAACATTATTTTAAAGGCAGGACAAAGCTTACTTCTCTTAAAAGCGGATTTAACCAAATTTCAATTTCTTCGTAATTTAATCAAATTAAAAAAGAATGATCGTTTGATCAGTCTTACTATTTTCTTCATCGTTGCCTTTATCATTATATCTAAGCGAGTGTATGCTGTATAAGCTGGATTCAATATTCTCTCCATCATCTGTCAATTTATTAGATTTTGCTTTTGCCTTGTTGACTTCCTCTATTTTCAGCATTTTTTTCTCTGAAATGCCCATTAATCCTCCAACGCTCCCTAATAGTCCGAACACAGAGCCAAGCAATGCACTTATCAGCTGTACTAAGGTTTGTTTGCTGCTTCTTGTTGTAATTAGGCAGTTTGAATCTTTTAAAAAATTAATCTCAAGATACAAGTCATATGAAGTTGCAAGTCTAATTATGGATTACTCTTTTGTGGTGTATTCTGAGCCTGAAGTTTGGGTACCGTATGTGGAAACGTGATATCCTGTTAAATCAAAGCCAGAATCTGTGTTTTTATAATACTAAATAAAGATTACTGATGGCGTCAAATCAAAGTTAAGAACAGTAGGAGAAGGTCCTCGAAATATTTTTCCTGACTCAGGATAAAGCTTTGTTTGATAGCTGCTTAAAGTGCCAGGAACTGACGAGTTTGAGCTGACTGTAACCATCCAGCCAGCTGAATAGCTCGAGCTATTTGTAAACTGAAACTCCATTTTCGACCCAGAATTAATTTCACAGTCCTTGCATGTGATGCTTAATTCACATTTTTGGTTATTATTTGCACACAAAAGCTCACTTCACATTCCATCAAAGTCAGTATAAGTAACCCCAATTGTATCAGCGCAATTTCCATAATCATCCACACAAGGAGCTCCATAGTGCATAATACTAATTGTAGTTGTCATGTCAGTTATAAATCTTGAAACTTCTTTATTCATCACTACAAGAGGTACCAGAGTTTTTGTTTCTGTTATATTATTAATTGAAAAATCGACAAGTAAGGATATTATAATCATCACAGCTAAAATAATAAAAATTAAAGAAAAAAATCCCCCAATTTTAGTGTTCCTTAGATACATTGGAGTGTTAAGTAAGTGATTATGCTGGCTTGAGTAAAGATCAATTTTTGCAAATAGATTCGTTCTACTAGCTATGATAACTAGTATTAATAATATTATAAACCCAGCAACTGCTATTGCAATTTGGATGTCTGCAGAATATTCTCTGGAGTCTTTACTACGATCTTCTAACAAATTTGGCTGGAGTGATATATATTTTTCCGTTGAAGTTTCAATAGAGTAGTTACTGCTTCCTGTAGGACAATAAGAACTAGATGGGCAGTTAATGCAGTAAGAAGCTCCATCAACACCATTATAAGTCCCTTCATTGCAGGGATAGCATTGATCGAGAGAAGTTGACCCTATTCCTGAATAGTAAGTTCCCTTGGGACAAGGCAAGCAATGACCTCCATAGTACGGCTGATATGTCCCTGATGGGCAAATAGCGCACGAATCATTATGCAGATAAGTCCCAGGACTGCAGTATTTCCAATAGCATAATTCATCTGGAGAGCAAGCAGACGCCAAATTAATATACATTTGAGTATTGACTGGCACGTTTCGTCTTAAATTTTCTCCAAAGGCTCCTCCACCTCCATGAATATAAATTGTGTTTCCAAGATATTCTTGAGCTGAAGCGAAAATATAATTAGGCAATTCACCAAAACTGTAAAAGTTCGTTGTTGATGAATTGAAGTAGTAGCAACTTTTGTCTGGGTATTCAATTCCTTCTCCCCCTAGTAATACGTATCTAGAATACACTTTAAAAATATTTGTGCCGCTTCTTGCAAACGTCAAATCAACTTTATCATGGTAAAGCTTGGTCCAGTTTAGCTTTGATTTAAAAAAATAATAGTAACCATTTGATGGGACTTCATTTTCACCAATCCCACCACTAACATAGAACTTAAAATTTCTTTCTGAAGAAAATCTGCACGAGGCATGAAAAATTGTTCCTGGGCCTTGAGAGTTTTGACTGTCTAGTAGTTTATATGCTTTTGTTCCTAGATTTAAATATCATAACTCGTCTGATAAACCATTGTAAGTCATACCGCCATAAATAAAGATTGTGGAATAGTCAATACCTATGCATGCTCCGATTCTTGGACTTGGAACAGTTCCCGAGCTATAGTCTACCAAGTATCAGGTATTTGTTAATGAGTTATAAATATAGGCATCGTTTAGATACCCTTGGTTGCTGTTTCCTCCCCAAATGACCAGAATATCACCTTTAGATGATGAAGCATGCTGAGAGCGGGCAGCTGGAATGTCTCCTCCTGCATTTATAAATTCTCAAGTCAAAGTGGTTGTGTCAAGCTTTCACAAGTCATTAAATTTCTCACTACCCCTTTCTCCTCCAAATAACAGGAGATAGCCACTAACAAGATTCATAGAATGGTACATTCTGGGGCCAGGGCCATCATATGTAGAATAATACTTATACTGAATCGGATAGGTATCTAAATCAAAAATGGCTAAACTGCTTCTTTGAACCTGATTCCTTGTTCCTCCAAAAAGGTAAGCTTTGTGCCCAAGAACTCCAAATCCATATGAATCTCTCTTTATTCTATCACTTTGATCACTTGATACTTGTACAAGACTCCACACAAAGTTTGGATCATCTAAAGAAACTTTGTAAATAGTATTCAGCTCTTCATTAGTACTTGGCTTAAGGCCAAAAGCAAGGAAAAAAGTGCTTCCAATTAGAGCTCCTTTAGCATGAGCTCGAAAAGTAAATATGTTATTTGAATTTGTGATGTTTTCTCATTTTTGAGATGAAATACTATATCGATAAAAGACTGAGGCGTAAGGATTAGAATTATAAGTTGCTATTCCTCCTACCATATAAAGATAACCCGAATAGTAAGCTAAAATTGGATCTTCTTGAGCTCCAGGAAGGTCTCCTTGATATGGCTGACTTTCTCAAGTTCATGTATCAGTGTTTAATCTATATATGTCTTACATAAATAAACTGCTGCTCGTTTGAGCCATGGAAATTCCGCCAAAGACTGCAAACATTGTCGTTCCAGTTTCGTTTCAAGAAGTGTATCCAATTTTGTACCTTGGGTCTGCTATAGAATCTCTAGAAGTTGTTATTCTACTTCATGTAAAATATAAAAGATGGAAGCATCAAATATCATTGAGCTGCCCTTGCAATGAATTACCACCTCATATGCAATATTCTTTGCTTTTATATCGATAAAACCCTCCTCCAGAATATCTCTCAACTAAATATTAAGCACCTGGGTAATCTTCATTTGTGGAAAACATTTCGTTTCATGAGCTTGAAGTCGCATTAAATTGCCAAATATCGTTATATATTTTTTCATGACTTTCATATCCGCCAAATACTATTATAGAGTTATAAAATGGAACTGCTTCCATAACGACTCCCTTCCTGGGACTTGGGGGAGGGCCAGCTGATGGAAATTTTGTGAATTCCAATCCTGTAGTAAATATTAGTAAATAAGCATAAACAAGCCTAATGAGCATTTTTATATATTATTAACCGCTCTGATTATATACAATAATGGATTTCCAGCAAGGTAGAGTTAAATTCTTCTACTGAAATTTCCAATGTTATTACAATTTTGAAGGAAGATGTAAAACTAATCTAAAATAAATCGCTCTAGTTCTTCGCACTCATGCGTCCCTTATCAATTGTTTATTTCCTTTTGGCAAAACTTTGATAAGTAAATGAGAGCTAGAAGATGATAGGTGAAGCATTAGCTTTGGAACAAGGAGATATCTACTTATAGCCATCTGCAAGGTAAATTATTTTGTCTGCACTTGCTTTTTTGAACTTTTCTTTACTCAATAAATTTAGTTTCATTGCAGTTGAAAAAATTAAAATGTTAAATTTTTCATCAGTCTTATGAATCAAATTTAATCCATTTTAACAAGTTTATAACTGATAAGACCTTTAAGAAAAATTGAAAACAACAAAGAAAGCATATAAAATTTTATGAATATTTGTGCAAAATTTATACATAAAAAGTCAAACCCAATGCCTTAGTGGCTGCTTAGTCAGGTTGACTCACTTTCATTGCTTTTTAGTTAAATGCTTTTATATGAGCAATAGTAAAATTAAGATGTGAAGATTAAACCGTTGTTATAATTTCTATATAAGGCAAAGGGCAAACGCAAAATCTAACCTATGAAAGAATGTTGAATAAGAGAAAGTCCCAACTAATTATTTTTTCAGCTGAAATAATTTTATATTTTAGGAAATTATTGTCCTTAACTTACGCCAAGTCAACAAGTGTGGAAAAAATTGACTTTTATAGGCAGAATAGATTTGATTTTTGATATAAGTTGAACCTCTGGCTTGTCCTAGTGAATAATGCAGAAAACTTTGAGATAGAGAGATCCAGTTATCTAGTGCTTCAAAATTCAGAAATTGTGATTCTACAAAGGTTGATCAGCGGCAAAGAAATGACAAGCATTGATTTTAAAAACATATTGAAACTGCATTCTTTAATTCCAAAATTGCGATAAATGTATTTTAAGTGATTTAAAATGAGGAGTCTATCATTTTATATATAAAAAAAAGAAATTACATTTATTTAAATATGAAGAAAGCCAGCTAGAGAATTAACAGAGAGCACTTTTTAAATTATTTTATTATGGCTTAAATTCCTAAGACATAGGATTATACCCCTCTTTTAATTCTTCTGGTTTATTTAAAAGTCCGATGCTCAATCCCATAACAATAGCAGCGGCTCCAATGAAAGAAACTCCAAATAAAAAGAAGGCAAGATCATACCCATCTTCAAACTTATTTCGGCAAGAATCGTCATCCATCATAAAATATATCCCAACTGCCATTCATATAAAGTAGACCATTGTTTCTATTGTTAATATGGCGTGATAGCAGCTTCGAAACGCCTTTCTCTCTAACCACTCTGACAAAAAAATTTCTGTGGCAACTGTAGGAAGTGAAGCAACTCCTAAGATAACTGCTAGTGCAATTAGTCACTCTCTTAATGGTGCATCGTTGCAGTTATCATCCGTTGATGATAATACCGAAATAGTTGCAATCATTAATGTCGCACCACATAGTCCCAAGACAACCAAGAAAAATCTCGTTAAAATTCCATGCTTTGATAGCTCTGATACTTTTTCCTCATCCATATTAATTTTCTGATAAGTCTCTAAATATAGGAATTAATAGTAAAAATGATATGGATATTTTCATAAATAAAATTTAAAATAAGAGATAAATTGGCTATCCACAGTAATTCCCCAGTCGTTGATTCAATGAAGACTTGAAGTTGGTCTTCAATATTATTTATTTAAAAATTAACCCATTTCCATAAAAAAGAGCAAACGAATTCTTCTTACTCAGAAAGAAGTAAGTTTATAAAATTGCTACAAAAATATAATCTTGAAATATAACATAAATTTTCAAAAACAAACAAATAGGCATATTAAATTGCATACATACAATCACATTTTTAAAGTAATAGATTAAAAATTATGCTCCCTAGCATATTTCCTTTTCAAAGTTAGCCTGGAGCTTGATCCTCTTTTATAGCCTATCTAACGGCACGAATAGTATCTAAAGATGAGCATCTTTCCAATTCCAATTATAAGCGGATAGTTTATATTATAAAGAACAAAAACATAAAATTGTATGGCTGGTTCAATTTCCTACTTCTTGGCTGAGAAATATTTTGTTGTTATCTAGTTTTTGTATTGATTCTATTATATTCTTTATATCGCATTAAATAAGCATTTAGCCAAACAAATAAGAAATCGCTAATTATATTAGTTATAAAATATAGCCTATATGTTTCTATAGAGAAGGTAAAAATCCACTTATATCGCACAACGTGGCACTGTAATAAAAATGTCAAATTTGAACTGGAATAAATATGCATCTAATTTATAAATATGTTTGATCTTCTGTGCATTTTTACTGGAAGCGGTCTTGTTCTCTGGAATCAAGGCGTCGCCTGGCATCCTCTCAACGTCCTCATTAGTCAAGTACTTCTGCAAGAAAGAACCCACATGCCTCAGTTTACATTTGGATCTTACATAATGAAATGGACTCTCGTTCCCAAGTTCGATCTTGTCATTGCAGCTGTTTATCAGCAAATGTTCCCTCTTGTCCTCGTTGAAGAGTTCCTCGAAAACATGAAAATTTCCTTTTGCAAGCTTATAGAGAACAAAACTCAAGCTGAAATCAGAGAAGTCAAATTTGATGAGCAATATCAGCTTCTCTATGAAAAGTGGCAAGAAAAGTGCAGAGAAAACACCAAGCGGCCAGAGCCGACTGAAATTTACCCAACCTTTTTGCCTCCTCAGAAAAGTGATGTGCAATCTACTGCGAAATCGAAAACCAAAGATAAAAGATCCACAGATAAAAAGAAATCAAGCAAAGTATTTAGGACATGGGACATTGACAGCAAAGTGACCAATAAGAAAATTGAAAGCCTGGATATGTCATTGAATAAGTCAGGACCTGTAGGAGGAAGAGCTGAATACTTGCAAGGCGCAAATGTCAGTGATGAATCTGAGTCAGAAGAGGAAGAAAAGAAAGAATCAGGATTCTTAAGCAGGATTTCTAACACTTTTAAAGGTTTTGCAGGAAATAAAGAACTGCTGGATGAAGATCTTGAGCCGGTTTTAAGGGACTTTAAAGACGTTCTTATCAGAAAAAACGTGGCTGAAATAATTTCTCAGCAGCTTTGTGACTCAATTTCAAATACTTTGGTGCATACCAAAACAGCATCGTTTACGTCAGTCTCTGCAACAGTAAAAGGTGCTTTAAAAACATCATTGGAAAAATTGTTGACTCCAAAGCAGTCAATTGATGTACTGAGAGATGCTCTCGTCGCTAAAACGAGGAACCAGCCATATGTAATTGTGTTTTGTGGGGTTAATGGAGTTGGGAAGTCTACAAGTTTAGCAAAGGTCGCTTATTACCTTAAAACAAAGGGAAATCTAAGCATTATGATTGCAGCTTGTGATACCTTTAGAGCAGGTGCTGTGGAGCAAGTAAGAACTCATGCAAACACCTTGGAAATTCCGCTCTTTGAGCAAGGATATGGAAAAGAGCCTGGAAATGTAGCGAGAGAAGCTATTAAATCAGCTAAACAGAGAGGAATTGATGTTGTTTTAGTAGATACTGCTGGAAGAATGCAACATAATGAATCACTGATGCAAGCTTTGGCAACTTTGGTCAACATAAACAAGCCAGATTTAGTGCTTTTCGTAGGGGAAGCCTTGGTTGGGAATGATGGAGTTGATCAGTTGGTGACTTTTAACAGAGCACTTATGGATAAAACAGAAGATGGAAGAGGTGTTGATGGAATTTTACTTACGAAATTTGATACTGTTGATGACAAAGTGGGAGCTGCTCTCTCAATGGTGTACTCAACTGGAAAACCTATCGTCTTTATTGGGGTTGGAGAAAGATATGGGCATCTTAAGAGACTGCATGTGACTTCAGTTGTCACCAGCCTTCTTTCTTAACTAACTTATTAGCAGGCTAAATAATTTTGTAAGATGGCAAGAATTTCCATTTAACGCTGGCAGTTCTTGTCTAATTTTATTATTTGTTTAATAAATTATTTAATTAAAAATATGGATTTCTGGCTCAAAAAAACAACAATTATTACTGCTATTTAATATCTTCTTAAATTTTTTTTATAATAACATGAAACCTACTGTGCAGGAATCAAACAGCTCAAAAGGATTTCAAAATCTGAGAAACCCCAATAGCATCAAGAAAAAAACCTTAGATAGTAGCGCAAATAAACAAAATAAACTAGAATTCCCCCAATTTGCTGGATTATTTCCAGCCCGAACTAATGGGTTCGAAACTTATCTTATGTCAGATAAAGGCAATAAACGAATTATTCGCTTTTTATCCAGCAGCAAAACGCAAACTTCCAGTCCTGTGATTAATCCATCATCTCTGCATGGAAGCATCCATGAACCAGATGTTTTACGCATATCGCATGTAACTCCCAGCGCTATCGCTAAAACAGGACACAGAAAATCAACTTCCGACCTTGGATCTCTCGCAAAGCTTACTAAGCGATTATCACCTCACATAGAAACTTTCAAGGTAAAAAAACTGAAAAGCTCAACTCTACTGCTTCCATCAGTTTCTCCAAAAGGAACGATTTCATTTAATGTAAACGAAAATTCGCCAATAGCTGGGACTCCAGCTAAATTTTTAAAAGATCGAGAAATTCTCGCTCAGTCCTCTGACCAGCACTTGCTAGGCACGGAGAACACACTTTCTGATCTTTATTCACAAAGCCTGAAAATCCAGCAGCTCTTGCGAATAAAAGACGATAAAATTTTAGAAAAGAAGCTCAATAAAATTAACCAGTAAGATCTATTTAGAACTATCCAGCAAGAACAAACAAGGCTCTCTAAAGGATTTTATAGTTTATAATTATAATTAATTTCGAATGCTAAGCACTGAAATCTCTTTGTTTGGAGTAGCTATATAAATTTTTTGGGAGTTTGGGCTACTTTCGAGCCAGTTTGGCTATGTTATTTTTACTTTTGAAGGTATTGCGATTCTTCGCAGAAGCTCTTCATTGCTTCATATTGCTAAAGTTAGGTCATCACTAGCAGAGAGCATTAAGTTCTTATCCCATCTCGCTCATGAGACTTGCGAAACCCTTCCTAAATGAGCTTCAATATTTCTGACAGGATTCAAATGCTCAACTGTGGTATCGTAATAAAGGATATATCCGTTTCCTAGCCCAATTCCTAATTCGTGGTTGTTAGAGGACATTGAATAAATATGAGGAGGGTTGATTCCTGATCCTCCATATATTTCTCCCATTGGTGTTTCTTCAATTAATTTCGAGCTTGAGAGATCTCATAGTTTCACTATGCAGTCAAAGCCTCCAGATACTCCTAGATTTTCGTTATAAAATGAAAAGCAAGTACAGATCTATATTTCTTGTACATTTCCATGTTGTGAAAGCATTGAATTCATGGCCAAATCTCTGTTTTCTATTGAAGAAAATAATTGTATTTCACCTCTAGGTAGGCTTTACGAGTCATTTGGTACTGCAAATTTGCCTCTGTAATAAGAAATCTATATTTACTCTTACCTGATTTGGAATATCTTGTAATTCACATTGTGTAATGCTAGAATTAATAAGAATTTCGTTTGGATTTCTCAAATCAAACACAAAAATCTAAATAATCATAACCTTATTATTTGAGGTTGCAACCAACATGGTTTCATTGAGAAACACATTATCAGCAGGACTAATTATTCTTTACTCTGCAGGGTAAAAGGCTGGATCAACTGCTCTTCTGACACTTTTTTGGGTTCTGAGGTCTCACACCCTTATGGTTGCATCATCACTTCCAGAAGCCATCCAATTCTCAGAAACAGACAAAGAATTCACGCTATCTTGATGGCCTTTCATCTCTCCCAAAATCACAGCTTCCTCCATTTCTTATATCTTCCTAAAAATGAAGCTAATCCGAATTATTTTTAAAAAATGATACCATTAACACCCAATCACTCTTTCCAGCAGCGCAAGTCTGTTTTACGAATCCCCTTTATCACCAGCGAACAAGCATCCCCAGTATTAAAGCCAAAACCTGTTCCTATCAAATCCAAAAAAACACTAGGCCTACTAAGGTCTAAAACTCCTCTGAATAAGTCACTACCATATATTGCAAATTCTCCATTAGTAGGTTCAGAGGCAAAAGTGAGCTTTCTTGAGTCTTTCAAGCACCTTAACAAAATTAATGAATTCAATAAGCATAAACACAATGTTTCAGGGCCAGTTGCTCTTTATTTGAATAAGCTTGAAGAAAAGCACTTGACTCCTATACCTATGGGGCTGGTAAGAAGAAAAGGTCCAATTAACCAATTAGATATCAGCAATTTTTCTATGGGTGATGACTATGCCGAGGCGCTATCTGAAGGAATTACAAATATCAGCTTAACCAAAATTAATTTAAAGAATAACAGGCTCAGTGATGAAGGCGGGACTAAGTTAGTGATGAAGCTGAACCCTCAGAATATTTTAGAGCTTGATATGTCTCAGAATTTTGTGAATATTAACTGCATAGCTACGATTTGTAGGCTATTTCAATATGAGTCTTCCCAGCTGCAAGTTCTTAAATTAGATGAAAACTCATTGTGCGATAAGCCAATAGTTTTATTATGCTCAGTTCTATCTAATGCAGACAGACTAAGAGAGCTGAGCCTCGCCAAAAACAAAATTGGGGAGCTCGGGGCTAAAGCAATCTCTCAGTATTTACGCTACTCTCACTCTTTACAAAGGCTTGATCTTTATTGAAACAATATCAAAGGAGAAGGAGCGATCGACTTAGCCAGTTCTCTGTCAGAAAATGACAGTTTAATGGCAGTGGACTTATCGTGAAACGCTTTATCTAGTCCTCAGCAAGCAAACTGTGCTGAAGCATTTTCTGAAGCTTTCAGACTTAATACAAAACTTGTTCATCTTGACTTGTCTCATAATTCTTTTTCGAGACATGACTGCGAAACCCTAGCAGAAGGTCTCAGTCATAATCACACAATCTTAGGGCTTCATTTAGACGGCAACTCTGCCACAGTAGATCCTAAAGGATTTTTGAAATTTTCAAATGAAAGCAGCAGGCCGAGAACAGTCCACACTTATTCAAGGATGCTGCATCAGACCAGAGGTGTAAAACGAGCAGCTACCAACTGCTGGGTCTGTCAGAGGTGAAATGAAATTTACTTTTACTGGAAAGCTGAGCAGGAAAATGCAGACTTAAAAGTCCATCTTGATATTGATGAATATTTTGGAGACTCTTTGCTAAAAGCTGGTGATAAAAACTTTAAGATTCTTAGAATGTGCCCCCCAGGGCAGGTAAAATATTTTTTTACATGCAATGGAGTGCCTATGCTAGACAAAAATGCTCCAACAATACGCCTAAGAGAGCCTGTTAAGTTGCGAAATGGGCATTCCATTGAAGAAGTCAATCAAATCATAAACAGTAGGAGCTCAATTTATATATGAACTGAATATTTCCCAAGGACGGTCCCAAGGCCTGACCCAAGTGAAGAAGTTCCTTCCAGCTGAAGTCTTTCTCAGTCAGTCTTGAAAAATTACGCACAAGATTCGACTCAGTTACTAAATGACGCTCTCTACGTCGATCTTTCAAAGGCAAAGCTTCCCCAATTCACACAAGAAAACCATGAACAAATTGCTAAATTATTAAAGCCTATATATATACAACTAAAGGAAACCCACAAGCACATCTGTGGTGTTGCATGAGACAGCTGGAAAGTATGACAAGAGGAAATCATCAATTTCTTTAGAAATACAGGGGCATTAGATGGTCCATCTCTTACAATTCCTGATATTACAAGCACACTTCGGTCAATAAAATATGCACAGCTCTCTGGATTCACAGGCTTGTATAGATATCAGTTTTTAGAGCTTTTCATCAAGATTGCTGTTAAGAAATATGGGTCACATGATAACGCAGATAGCTTAGAAGCCCTGAGCATAATGATAAACAGGCATTTCTCGAGGTATCAGTGGCCAAAAAACTCACAAGATTTCAGGCTGTCCAAGCTTTTCGATGAAAAAGTTGATCGAGTCCTTCATAGGCACTTATCAATTCTTTTGGATATTTTCCATTATTACTCTTCATCAGAAATCAACTCAGAAATCACGCTAGAGAAGTTCAAGAAAATTTTTGAAACTTACACAAGTAACTTCGACGTAATCAAATATTCTTTTGTCATGGCAAAGGAAACGCATATTCTTGATGACTTGTACGCAGATCGGCTGAGGTTTGTGGAGTTTATAGAGGCTTTTGTAAGGGTAATCGACCAAATAAGGCTCCACTCAAAATCAAAAGAAGAACCGTTGAATGTTGCTTTGGATGCAGAAATTCAGCAGCACTTTGGGAATTTTGGGAACATAATTTAATAATAATTTCATTTTATAGATGCATAAGTGGAAAGCAGCTTTCTCCTACCAAAATTATGAGGATTAGTCTTCTAATGCCTTTCCTTATAATATTCAAGCCTCTCTGTGTATTTTAAATTACGAGACTTAAATCTGAGGGTTTCAATGCATATTTGCTGAATTTGTCTGATAGAAATAATAGAATATGGCTGAAGACTTATTCAACGAGGAAGAAGCTCGAAAAGTGATGTCATGGGTCAAAGGTGAAGACGATGACGTCTCTAGATCATCTGGGTTTCCACAAGCAGGCTCTCAGTGGTACATCATTAGCATGAAATGGTTCAAGAAATGGAAAATCTTGACAGGTCTTGAGCAGGGAATGATAGAAGACGACACATTAGGGCCAATTGACAATTCAGATATCATCCTCACAGACAGTGTATGGAAGCTAAAATCTGACACATTCGTGAAGCCTGGGCTTACACTTGGCATTGATTACGAAATTCTGCCACCTAAAGCTTGGAGTTATCTCAAGAACAAATTCACTGTAAAAGAAGACTCAGAAATCGTCAGAGTTAGCATCGAAATCACAATATTCGAAACGCAAGTCGAAATTACTTATAAGCCGCTAAGCATCCTCATCGTAAATGGTTCGGATCTTACCACTGATAAGCCTGCTTTAATTTACACCTCTAGAAATGCCTCATTGAAAGCTATCAAAAAATATATCAGGAAAATCATTGAGGAAAAAAATGGCTCAAAGCCAGAAGCAAGCCTAGTGAGACTTTGGAAATTGGATTCAAGCATAGAAGAAGTCAAAGAAATGCTCAAGAAGTCGCCTCCTGAGATGCCTGGAGCATTGCTGGCAAAAGAATCATACACATTGAGTGAAGCAGAAATTGCTGAAGAGGACGTTGTTTTAGTAGAAATCCGAAGTGATAATGACAATTGGGTTTTCAAGACTCCAGAAAGAGTTGTCAAAGTGAAATGCGAGTACTGCAAAAAATCAATCTTTGCCGGGTATATCAAGTGCGCTTGTGGATTGTATAACTACTGCGATAGAAGATGCATGGATGATGACTCAAGGTACCATAACTGTAAAAATCGACTAAACAGCAATAGCATCTATTCTTCCTCTTCTAGAACCTATGACATGTCGCCCAAGACTTTCCAAAGAAACGAATACAGCAAACTGGGACTTTGTGGGCTTCAGAACTTAGGGAACACTTGCTTCATGAACTCGGGGCTGCAGTGCGTTTCGAATTCTTATGCGCTTACTGATTATTTCTTATCAGACAGGTATAAAAATGATATAAACTCAAGTAACCCACTAGGGACAAAAGGAGAACTAGCTGAAGAGTACGCCTTATTGCTCAAAGAAATGTGGTATGGGACGAGCTCTTACGTGTCTCCTTGGAGATATAAGAAAGCTTTAAGCAGGTTTGCCCCGCAGTTTTCAGGCTATAACCAGCAAGATTCGCAAGAAATGCTTTCATTTTTGCTGGATGGACTTCATGAAGACTTGAACAGGGTCAAAAACAAGCCTTATGTTGAAGAAGTCAAAGTGGATGGCCTCACTGACGAAGAAGCAGCTCAAAAGTTTTGGGAAGCTCACTTGATGAGGAACCAAAGTGAGGTTGTTGACCTAATGCATGGACAGTATCGTTCAGAAGTCACTTGTCCGACGTGCAGAAATGTTTCACTTACTTTTGACCCTTTTTTGATGCTGACATTGCCAATCCCTACTAAGGAACAAGTCGCAATTGACATCTTTTATGTTCCTTACGAGTGCACAGACTCAATCAAAAAGGTAAAAATTCTTGTGAATAGGAAATATTCAATTAATGATATGAAAGCAGAACTATCCAGAGTAGTCAATGTCGATCCAAGCTTTTTGCATTTTGCACACGTTTCTGGGCAAAGTTTGGAAAAATTTTTGGTTGATGATGTAGGAAAAGAATCGAATGCGTGGCTCTTTGCATATGAATACCCTAGCTTAGGGCAAGATGAATCTATAATTGTCATTGAGTTTTCGAGAGAGTCTTCTTACTCGACCTACAACCCGAGCGTCTTTGTGGGGTATCCGAGACTTTTAGCTGTTCAAAATTCGTGAAATCTTGAAGAAATCCATCTTAAAGTATATGATTACACACTAAAAGCACTAGGAAGCTCTATTTCTGATACTGAGATACTAAGAAATAAGTTTTCCAACGCATTTCCATCACTTTTTGGGAATGCACCTGAAGACTATTATAAACTAAAGCTGATCAATCCGGTGCGCACAAGAAGCTATTATTACTCTTCTCAAAGCAAACCTTGTCCTTACTGTGCAGCCATAAAATGCAGCAACTGTAATCTCCCTTACACTGAAGAGCCTATATCTGACTACTTCAGCAAGCATCCCAGTAGTCCTTTCAAACTTGAGGTATTTTTCCCTAAAACCTGCTCTCAGCAAACCCTCCTGAGGCTAAATACAACAGAAATTCACAGCTCTTACAATGACGCCATTAAGCTGCACCAGTCTCAAAAAGAAGCCAGAGTCTCAATTGACGACTGTATTAACCTTTTCAGGTCCCCAGAACAGCTGGACGAAAACAACACCTCATGGTGCACCAGATGCAAGGAGCATGTAAAGGGATATAAGAAAATGGACGTCTATAAACTCCCAAGGGTGCTGATTATCCACTTAAAAAGGTTCAAGCAGAGTGGATATTTCAGCACCAAGAACAATAAATGCATAGTGTTCCCATTGGAGAATTTCGATATGGGAAGATATGCATGTGGAGGGCAGGGAGTTTACGATTTATATGCAGTCTCGAACCATTATGGATCTCTTGGAGGAGGCCACTATACTGCGTATGCCAAAAATCACCACAATGGAAACTGGTACCACTTCGACGACTCTTCAGTTAGCCAAGTAAGAAATCCTGAAGAATCTATTATTGGCTCTGCAGCATATGTTCTTTTTTACAAAAGAAGAGATTAATTAGATATAAAGATCAAAAATTATCGTTAGATTTATTAAATATAACAAATTTTCATTGAATTTAGATTAACAAGATCAATTAATTTAATCCCATATCTTAAGCACACCATCCCAGCTGCAAGTTGCGACTACAGATGGATAAATTGGATGCCAATCAATTCCGATCACTACATCATTATGGGCTTCAATTGTGTGGTAAAGCTTGTTTGTTTTCCAGTCCCAGAAGAAAGCTCTCCCGTTTGCATCGCCACTACACACAAACTGTCCATCAGGTGAAAAGCTTGCTGCACACGAATATCCACCAAGCAAATGTCCGCTAAACTTTTTCCTTCTATTAAGTCTAAATCCCCCTCTAGCTTCAAATACAACCAAAATATTATCCAATGATTGCCCAACAAAATGTCTATTGCTTGGATGCAAAGCTGTATATGCAATTGTGTTTAGTGTTGGCTCACTTATATGCTTCGCTACAATAGGGATCCCAAATTCCCACAAAAAGACTTTTTTATCGTCTGATGTGGAGATAAACTTTGAATTATTGTCGACAAAGCATACAGACGTTATTGATCCCAAATGCTCCTCATATGACTGGACTTTTTTGCCAGATAAAGTATCGTATTGGACTATTTTCTTGTTCGTAGTTCCTGCAATAAAAGCGCTGTGCTTGTCTGGGTCTGGGTTGTATCTGATACAATACCCAATTTTTCTGCATTTAAAAGTGTGTTTCACCTTGCCAGTTTCTGTGTCCCAGAGCCTTATCAGCCTATCATAAGAGCTTGACAAAAATTCAGTCCCATCGTTGTTTCAGCATATGTCTCTAATAGCGCTGCTATGACCTACATAAGTCTGCAAGCATTTTTTCCTGCTATTAACGTCCCAGACCTTCACAGAATGGTCAAGCGATCCGGTTATGACTAAATGTCCATAAATCGGGATAAATTTTATGCATTGGATCGCATCTGTATGCCCTGCTAGCGTCAAGGCACATTTTTTTGGGATGTAAGCTGTGTGTATTGGGTCTGGTTTCAGCTCAGATGGAGGGTGAAAAATGTCCCTTCCTTGATAATCCACTGCCTCTTCGAAATGAGGAGTGACTTGCGGCTCTATGAAGTTGATAGCAGTTTTCTCATATTCTTTGATTTCAGGGTTATCGATATATTCCTGCAGTTTCTTTTTTCTTCTAGCTTCATACTCTGCTAGCTTTGTTTTTTGCTCTTCGTCTAAGAGCTGGAATCTTCCATCGTACAATTCTTGTTCTCCTTTATAATAGGCTCAAGGGCCTTTAAAATCAGGACTTGTTGGGTCATCATTTTTGAGCCTTTTGTCTTTTAATTCAATTCTTTTCTGTTTGCGAGATTTAGAAGGTTTTTGGAAGATGCTTCTTCATTCATTTTCCAAATTTGGAGTATTCGTCGTAATAATTGTACTTGGATCTGATGGTGGATTTGCATATCCAAAATTCTGGTATGTATGGTATTGCTTGCTGAATTCAAGATCCTCGATTTGTATTGTTGTAAGGTTTCCTGTTATATGATTTGGCCTAACAAGAAGACTGATTGAATTTATTTCATTAAGCCTAGGCAGCTCAATCCTAGGTGCTAAATCAACTTTTGTCCGCTCAGGCTCCTGCTCTTTCTCTGACTCGCTTGAGTATGCAAATGGATCCATTTTAAAATTTCCTATTAATTTTAGTTGTCAATTACATGCCAAGAAGTGATCTCCGGATCAGCTGAAACGCGTTGAGTCCCAGACCGTCTGTCTCGCCTTGAATTTCCCACAAGCTTGTCATTTTCCTTATAGGACCCATCAAAATCCTGTGTACGGATTTTGTTTCGGGTCATTTCATACTCCCAGCAGTGCAGGTTGTTTTTCAATTGTTCTAGACAATTCTCTTCAAATAAAGGAGACTTTAAGTAAGCGCAGATGGCTTCGTACATCGGCAGCACCAGGTTCTTTATAAACCCAGCTTGTGACTTTGCTGTGTTTGTGGTTTCACGGTCGCAGTACATCGACACTGTTTGGCCCTTTTGTTTCTCGATATCTCCTTGGTTGAAAAACTCCTGGACAATTAGGTTTGTCCATTTGTGGTGCAGATCGACACTTTTGGCTGCGTGACCGACGTCAGCTGCTTTCATCAGCATTTTTAGGATATCAGAGCGCTGGTCTATAGAGTCAAACTGTGTAGGGATTGTGGTGGTTTTGGCCTTAAACTGAGCCAAAAGATCTCAGTGCTTGCTCATGTCTGTAGCTAAAATCATGTCAATAGTAAGTCTTCTGACTGCTGAGTAATGGTCTGAATCAAGAGTCATCAAAATATTGGCTTTCTCTGTTTTCATTACTTGGAAGGTCATCGCACAATGCATCATTTCAAGGACTGAAGAGTCATTATCTATATAAATCTTACACGTGGTTGCAACATCATCTCTGTTTACCATTAAAAATCTGTTTGAAAAACCCGGATGGCCTACATCGTGTCCTAAAGCTGAAATTATGGAGGCTAAGATATCGTACTCTGAAAGTAATGAGCATAGGTTGGATTTATTTATAAAGTACAACATTGAAGAGAGGACGTCAGCAGCATGAGTAGAATTGTGATAGGGATTTGGCTTGTACCGCCTTTCGAGTTCTTCAAAATAGTTGGTATAGGTCTCTTCGTCTAGGTTTAAAGTTTCATCAAGTCGAAATTTTGTCATGCAGTATTTCCCTACTGTGGTTAACGGCCTATCTCTTGTGCATTCTTTGAGAAAGAACATATCAAAATTTCAGTTTTTTCCGATCTGTCGTAAAACACCTAACAGCTCTTCGACGTCGTAAGCTATATAATTTAAGGCGAGCTCATTGGTATTCCTTATGCGCAGCTTACTACGAATTTTGAGCTGAACTGACTTACTCAAAATTTCTTTGACAAATAGCCTATCTTCTTCGTCTAAACCTCTTGTAATGGTTTCTACATCAGTAAAATCTATGTTATTCCTTGTCTTAATTACTTTTATAGCTTTAGCACATAAATCCTTGACTTTAAGTATTTTTTCTTTATTATCTACCCCTGCTGTTGCTGTGGAAAGTTCATCTGAAATTAGTATAGTTTCCGTCAAATAACCCATCACGTTCTCTATTTCTGAGTGAGAGGTATTTGCATCTTCTTTTCTTGCAAATTCTTCTTTTTTATCTGTAATCACATGAGATTGCAGCACATACTGCTGTCGTGCTGATATCTCGCTGTTGTAAAAAGCTTTGGACTCGGTAGTGATCAAAATTATATAAAAGAAAAATTCCAGCAGAGTCACTGAGGTTTCTTGGTCAGTTCCCAAATGAAGTCCGAGATAAAAAAAAGCTATTGGTATGTGGAACATAAAATAACTGAAAAAGTTAGTAAATAAGACAAGCTGTGAGGAATGCAAAAGCACAATTAGCCCTAATAAGCATGTCAGATAATTTTGGCCATTATAGTCAAAGATCATTCCTGTTGAAGGCTCACTGCAGAGAATTAGGGAAAATGCTGCTATAAAATATGAGAGCTTGAAGAGCTCAGAATGAATCCTATAAAAGAGCCTCATGTAGAATGTTAAAAAATAAAGCATCGAATTAATAAGTAACTGTCCAGCCATTAAGCCAAGTTGCAGTCCCAGAGCTGGACCTGAGCTTTTTTCGTAAATATATGATAAGATATACGAAATAAGGTATAGAATCGTTATTGAGAAATAAATTGCCAGAAACACTCAAAACTTCTGTTTATACTCCAAGCCAAGTTTATTTTCGTTCGAGGTCCCATTAGTTACTGCAGTTTGGAAATCTCTTTCATGGGCTTTGTTTAAAAATTTGAGATTTTTTCTGAGAAAGTAATGTTCCTTAATTTCTGTGTTTGCGAAAAAAGCTGCTGGGGATAGTCCGCAGCTGCCTGCTATGTGAAAGATTTTGTTTTTCATAAATTTGTTTTATTGTATTTTGATTACTTAAAACTAATGTTCTATTTGAAATAACGCAAATACAATTTTCAGCATATATAAAAGCTTCGGTTTATTGAAGGGAATTAAACGAATTATTATAATAATTATTAGATGAAAACTTGTGAATGAGTTTGAATAAATGCAATTTCTTTGGTTCATTTACAGATAAAAGGGATTTAAACTTCATTCGATGGCTAACTGTTACAGTAAGTATGTTTACCAAAAAAAGAATAAATAGGGTTATCAGTTTTTATTTTGAAAATACTGGCTGCTTACTTGAAGCTAAGAAATATAAAAGCACTTTTCCACTTAAATACAAAGAATTCTTTAATTTGTAAAATGCTTCCATGTGTTTAAATTCGCCAAAGAACATGATCTATTGAAATTATTTCGAAAAATATATTCATCTTTAAAAGTATCAGTCATGTTCATTGCTTGAACAAAAATTCATTATTTTTTAAAATTTTGCTGAGTTTCATTATTCTTACTCAAATATCCATTAAAATTTTGAGATGCTCAAATTTAAACTATCCCCTATTGTATTATTTAGCTTTTAATTTCTTCTAATTATTAAGTCGAACTAAATAAGATTCATCGGAATCCAGTTTTCTTATGAAGATTAGAAATACTTTCAAGTCACTTGATAGATGAAACCCTAGCAATTATTATCATGCTAAATTTTTAAATCTTGTGATTTCTTGAAATAATTTATTTTATTTGAGAAATAATGACTCAAAAATTAATGAAAAATAGCCAATAATTTACCAATTCATATACTTTCAATATTAGTTATAAGAGATCAGGATCTAAATCAGATGTCTCTGATAGCTCACTTAAATCGTCTCTGCTACTAATATCAGACATTTCCATTTCTTCTTCCTCCATCGCATTGGGCATTGCGTGCTTAACCACCATGTCCCGAACTCTTTTATTATACACGTCAGGAGATTTGAGAAGCAAGCCAGCTGCTTGCCCGTTCAAAGGATCGTTTGGGTTAGGATACAGAAGGAGTTGGGGAAGAAATGAGTCGAAAATGTTTTTCAAGTCAAACATTGGACTTCATGCTTGGTTAAGCACATCTAAGCAAATGCTGCCAGAGGGCTCATCTACATTGGGATGGAAGATCCTAGTTTCGAAACCTATTGAAGGACTTTTAAAAGGATACTGATCAGGAATTTCAACATGGACTTTTCATATTCCTCCTTCATATAACGAACCTGCTGGTCCTGGGAAATCAATAGTAAGGTCAGCCATGCTATCTTTATTCACTGTAACTTTATACTCGCTCATCATTAGCTTGACTACATCCATCTGTCGTCTCTTGTTGATACTCATATTTTTATCAGAATCTGAGGCACTGAGCCTTATTCATTAGATATTTTAAAGACAATCTCTGATTATAGTCTTTAGATTTTGAAAGAAATAAATGACTCAATATTTCAAATTTATCGACAAATAATGGGCTATGGACTTAATAAATAGGACTGAATTTCTTTAAAGCACAAGAAACGAGTTGATTAAAGAACCAAATTGGCTTGATATTCGTCTCCTAGTGCTAAATCTTTTTGTGCAACGGAAAACATTGAAGCAAAAGGTTTAATTATTTAATGTTAGTGTGAAGATAATTTAGTATCCACTTATACCAATCATAAAAAGGTATTTTTGATTCTTTTATTGATTTGTACATAGTTTTAATTGGTATATTTCCAATTAAATCACGATAGGGGCTTTTTAACCGGGCAGACTGAACTGTTAATATAAAATATTCGGGAATATCTTCTTCGCAATTTTTGGACTCTTGATTAGAAAACTTGGCTTGAGTTTCAATTGAAAAACAAGAAATCGGGTCTTGAGTTTCAATTTCTAAACTCTTTCGATCCTTTTCAGACTCTTTTTCTCAAATTGTTTCTTTCATAAGCACAGTCTTAGCTCTAAACCGGAACCTTGCTCTGTCTGAATCCTCTTCTTCTTGCAGAAATTCTCCTAAATTTTCTCAATCAGCTCTAAGAAGCTCAGAGCTTTGTCTTGAAATTGTTTCAGAAATACTGTCTTCGTTTCTTTCTGGGCTTGTAGGCAAATTTCTATTTTTTTCAAATATTCTAAATAATAATTACATAAGCAGTTTGGCATTTTCATTTTTTATTTTTTTTAGCTCGTATTTCATATTTTTTTTCTTTGATTTTAGATCCATGATAGAATTCTCGCTTTCTTGCATTAATTTGTTTAATTTTTCATTTTCCTGTTTTAGTCTTGAATTTTCTTTCAAAATTATTTCTTTATTTGAAATTTCATTTTGCAATTTTTTGTCTAACTCTTTGATTCGATTTTCTAGACTTTTGATTATTTCATCTTTTCTATTTAAAGCTTCATATGCATATCTTTCTTCTTTGCTGTCTTCAAGAATATACTTATGGAAATCCAAGGCTTCCTCTTTTAATTGGGCTTGCTTGTCTTTTTTTATCATATTTTTGCTTGCCTGCTTAAGTTCTGAATTTAATAATGTATTCGCTTTAATTTGTGATCTTAGCTGGTGCTCAATATCTGTGATTTCGCGGGTCAAAGATTCGATCCTTTGGTCTTTAGATTCTATGATTGCATAATTTTCCTGCAATCTTATGTTTAAATCTTCAATCTTTGATAGAAAATTAGTGTTCTGTGTTTTTAATCCAGAATTTTCTTTAAGACTGTTCTCCAATACCTTTGCGATATTTCTTGCAACTTTGATGCTTTCTGAGGCGCAATGCTTTATCTCTTCTAACTCTTCTAAATACGATCTTCTACGTGCATTTCTTGATAATTCGTCATTTTCTGGGCTGCATTGAGGGTTACACTGGGACTCCAAGCGATCCAAATACTGCAGTGAGCAAAATAACTGAAAATTTTCTGCATCACTAAAGAGCCTTAACATTTTATATTAGAAAAGATCCGAAAAATGGCTAGGATTGTAAAATCTGTTTTTATTGAAAAGCAGACGAACGTTTTTCTGCTGATTTCTTAATTGATTATATCATTAATAATGGAAAAATTTCCACAGAAATTTATACTTCAGAAACCAAATGGTGTCTCTCGATATTCTAACAAAGAATCTTCTCTAAACTCTACTCTACCTCTTATCCAGCAATCAACCCGTAGCCAATCTCTCACAAATCCTCATTTAAGTAACCATACAAAACTATCCCATCCTCACAGTTATAAGTTCTCCAACCACTACTTCTCTCGTTTTTACCAAGACAACTCCTTTTCAAAAGCCACAAAAGAAAAAGCGCTCGTAAGTAAATACGACTCCAAAAGGAAAACTTTGGAAATCAAACTGATAGAAATGAAAAATAAATACCAAGAAAGCCGATGAAAATTATTGGAAAATTCCCAAAGAAAAGAAATGCAAAAACGCTTAGTAAGCGATAATGAGCGGGCAGAAATAAAATACACAAATGCAGCTATAACAATTCAAAAGCACGTGAGAGCCTTTTTAACTGCTATTAAACACCCCAATGAATGCAAGCAAGTCAACAAGAAAAAGCTTCATGGGCAGCTGAAACAGCTGGATAAAACTGTGGGAAAATTTTCGACTGAAATTTCTAAACCAAAAAGTGATATAAAGCCTATGGTCGTTTTCATACAAAAGCATTTTCGGAGATGCTTGGCAATTAATAAGGTTAATTTGCTGAAAAAACAGATAAAAGCTGCTTTAGTGCTGCAAAGATGCATCAGATGTTTTCTAAACAAAAGAAGGTTCAAAAATAGCTTAAATAGCCTGAGAATGGAAAATAAATTATTAGAAATTGCGGAAAATTTAAAATGAATCAAATTTAAGCAATTTTGAGACGCTCATAAGTTTGCGTTTAAAACTATAAGGAGGAAATATATCAGTAATGCTGAATCAAGCCAGATATCAAGCTCAGGAAAGGACATAAGCGATATATATGGAGCCATGAATATTTCTGAATCTCAAGCAGTAACTGGAATTAACAGCAAAGATGAATCATATGCAAATTTAACGAGCGAAAAGGTATTTGAAAGTGCTGGGAGCGGAGTAGTAATGCCTCAAGCTCCTCCCTCAGAAAAAGTGCCCAAAATTGTCGATGCAAATAAACAGAAAGAAAAAAAGCTCCCTTTATACCTCAGGCATACCAAGGCTTTTCAAAATAGAAAAATTCGACCAATAAGTCCAATTACCCCAACTAAAGATATAAAAAACGCAAAACCTCCAAGTAAGCAATTAACGAAGCTTACTTTTTCTCGAAATAATTACACATCTCAAACCCAAAGGTACAGCAAATGCACTCCTATATGAAAACCCCCTATGACTGCTCAGGAAACTTCTCCCCGGCCTTTGCCTAAAGTCAATAAAGAAATTCCTAAAATTCCAGATTTCATTGATGGTGACATAAGGAAAGCAAAGATAAGGCAAAAAACAACGATTAAAACAAACGAAGAAAGCGAATACATTTCGTTTTCAGAAGCTGAAGATAGCTCATTTGATTATATCCCCCCGCCAAATAACCTAACAATGCAGCTTGGCAACGCTCTTCCTGAGCTTTTTTCTATTGTAAAAAATTATGGTAAAAATACAGAAAACCTTAAAGTCCGCCAAAAACAGGTGCTGCAAATCCCAAATGAGGAAGCTTTAATAGTAATGAGTCGCGATGGATCCTCTCTAATAATGAGCCGCGAGCTTACACCTTTTGATTAATTATTTAAAATATTTTCTAATTTAAAAAGTGTCACCTTAGTTATCATTAATTACAAAACATTCCATTTTCCTGTTTTGAAATAACTTCCTAACACTTTATGTGCCCTTCTTCTGATGTATTTGCTTTTATCGCTATTGAAAGATTGCACAGCGTGAATAATTCGATCTTCTAGGTATTCAGGTGACCCATCGCAAAGTACGTGCAACACGTTTTCCCTGACCTTTTCGTCTTCGTCATCAATCATTTCCAAAACTCTTTCCCAAAACAAATGAATTTTATCATAAACTCTGCATGGGCATATGCTACGGATCGCTACAGCTCTGACCTGTGGATCAGGGTTTTTAGTGAGTTCTATGATTTCTTCTATATCGGTTGTATCTTTGATACGACCCATGCATTCTCGGATTCTATCTTTAGAGCTGACAAAAACTTCTTTATTTCCTTTACCCATATTTATTTATCAGACCAAAACAGATTTGAAGAAATTATCCATTGTGCCATTGTCAAGAACATTTGAGAGTTTACTAATACTTTTCATATATTGAATGTTAATGCAATTTCAGTGTCGCAATAAGCAATATTAATATTTCTAATATGATTTTTGCTAGTTTACTCCTCAGCTTTTTATAACTGAATTTAATAAAATATAACTCTTCGGCATCTGCTTGAAATTTATAACTAAGAGTTAATGGGGCATTATTTAAATATATAGCCAATATTAAAACCTTTAAATTTCTGACAATTAAAATTATATTTGCAATTGCAGTTTAAATTTGATCAATAGAAATTCATAGATACTTATTCTATACTATTTAATAGGATTGATTTCGCAGTAAATCAATGGTAATGATAATAATAAATATAATTACAAAATTTAAAAACTATCCAAGGATCAGAACAAGAAAAGCTCTTATCGAATTTATAAAAATAAGATCCTAGCGAGCCTATTTTATTAATTACTTGCATATAAATAGTCATGATCACTTTAAAATATTAATCAAGATAATCTATGCTACTATTTCCTTTATTTATCAAACTTATGGAATTTAATGGCTGTCTTTATCATGAAATGCTGGTTTTCATTAATATGTTGATACAATATAACATATTTAAATCTACAAGATAAACCCGCAATTACTTAATGCTAAATCATCGAATAAAACCACTTAAAACTTGAAATGATTTTTTGGCATTTACTACTCTCCCACACAACACCCTTCTGGAGCAGTTAAAGTTTTCAGTTGCGGCTCTTACTGATCCTGGATCTCAGCGTGCACTGTAATTGCTACATAGCGTTTGAAATGCCTTAATTGACCCAAACTACAAAGCTAGCATCATAAACTTTTACAGAAACACTAAATTGCTTGAAAAGGTTATACTCCCTTCGAACTTGGTAAATCAAATTAAAGAAGACGTACCAAAAGCATTCAGCGGATTATTATCGCATCTACAGACGCCTTCAAAATTGCTAAAAATGACGGCAATTCTTACTTTATTCTCTTTAAAGCGTCCTGACATTGGCTACCAAACTGGGATGAATTTTATTGCTGCAGTACTTACTCTTGTATTTGAAACGGAAGGTGAAGCATTTGCTGTATTTTGCCATATAATTGAAAAAATATTCCCAAATGTGAGCTAAATATAGGGATACTTCTCAAAAGAGAACAGAAAAATTGGGCTTTATACAGAGCTTAGGATTTTTGCACTTATGGCCGAATCTGTAAGACCAAATACTTTTAAAACTCTCAAAGCTCGTTTTCGAGAAAAAAATCAAGACAGCCTTTATGAAGACCCATTCCCGTTTGTGGAAACAATGAAAAGGATTCAGAGTTACTGATTAAGTACATTGTTCGCAACTTCTTTAAATTTTGAAGAAGTTTTGAGGGCTTGGGACATGATTTTGATTTTTGGCATTGAGTTCGCACATAAACTAGGGCTCGCAATATTAGGGAAAAATGAAAAATTTTTTGTGAGTAAAGTCCAAAAAGAGTTGAAATCACTGAAACTTGGAAGAAGTATTGATGCATTAATAATTGCAGGAAATTGTGCACGAATTTTATTACAAAAAACAGTAACAGAAGCTTCGATGAGCGAAATCATTAAGAAAATTTTTTGAATTGATAAATACAGAAATATAAGAAGAGCGGACTTTATTGAGAAAGCAGAAGAGCTTGAGAATAACTTTGAGGAAAGGATAGAAAGACTGCGGCAAGCCAAAGAAATGATGATTACCTCTGGGTTAATCAAGCTAGCCCATAAAACACTTGACTCCTTGGATGAATCAGGATTTATCTATATGAAAAGATACGAGTTCATTGAAACTTCGAAATGAGACAAAGAAGCCGCACATCACATCTTTAACACTTTTGACCAAAATGGTCAGGAAATGCTGAAAATAAGTGTGATAAAATCAGGGATTTCCTGCTTGATAGGGCTAAATTTTGATGAGAAAATAGATTTGTGTTTGCATTCAGCATTCAAAAGTGAAATTGATAGCACGGATAATATCATCGATGCGCTGGCTGATATAGAGTTTTCTTTAGATGCACGATCAGCTTATTTTGAATCGTTTATAGATGATTTCTATACTTTTTTGCCAAAAGACATAGACAATAAAGTGAGGATCGATCATATCAAAAATGTTGTTAAGTCTCATCAGTCTTGCGTAAGGATTTTTGAAATTTTGAACAGAATCGAAAATATACATCCAGAAAAAATAGAGTGCACAACTAATATACCATTACTAGAAAGAAGCTATATTGAAATAAGCTCGCCTATGACCTTATCCATTAATACAAGCACAATTTCAGATTTCGAACTTAATAGTGAAGAAATTTGTGAAGTCATTGTAGAAAAAGTGTCTGAAGCGAAAAGCGGATTCAGCATAGAAAATGCAATGGAAAAATTTCTGGAAGAGGCAATTTCTGATACTCAAGAACTTGTAAATATTGATCAAAGCTTACAACGCTGAATCCAGGATCTTAATGAACCCTCGCAAATAGAGTTTCTTAAAGGGATTGCTGAAGAAAACATTATTATTGATTTGCCAAGTGAAATCAGTTTGCAAAATAGTTCTACATTTAATTTTTCAGACAGATCTATAACTAGCTCAGAAAATCAGACTCTTAGAGGACTATTAAGTTATCCTTCAAAATCAAAATATACACGTTTGTGTACTAGAGAATGCATAATTATTTAAATAATCATGCTACATGAATAAAAACTGATCTGTAAGGCATTACATCATTGATAATAATTATTCTCTATATAAAATCAACAAAAGGCTATAATTTAAAAGATTTACAAATAATTCATATATAATATGGTTGAAGGACTTGAAAATCTCAACGATGAGCTCGCCAAACAAAACGAATGGGCTAAAGCTGTAATTTTTGATCATGAAGGGAGAACAGTCGCTTCAAAGGGCTTTAATGTTAACTCAGCTGAACTTTTACCATATCTTCATGCTTTGGATTCAAGAGATGCTACAATTGGGGCTGGATTCATTCTGGCAGGAAATCATTTTGATGTTCATAGATTCCATCCTCCTCTAGTATATGGAAGAAGAGGCGGACCTGATGAAGGAGAAGGAATTGCACTATGCCAAGCTATCCGAAATGGCCAGCCTGTGTATGGAGTTATTACATACGAATTCCCATATCTAAGCGCACGTTGTGTTCCACAATTGATTGATTTCTGCAGAAAATTTATAGGAACTGTTGAAATTCCACAGCCAAATTAGTTAAATAAAACTTATTGACAAATTATATCCTCAATAAAATTAAATTAAGTGTATTAAATTGTTTATATAATAATATGAAGCCCCTGCAGAGAAACTTATTCAGCTAAATCTATATTCCTGACTTTTTAAAATTATTTTAGATTTTCCTATTAGCATGTGAAGATTAATATTCTCAAGAATTTACTAGTATAAGATGATAAATAAAGAGCAGCCATTTTTTATAATAAACTCTTTTGTTTCTTATAATCTGCCTAATTCTGTAGCAAGTCTGGCGCCTACTTATGCTTGATAGAGCTTTGAAAACCAATCTCACTCCAGATTGTCTCAAATTTTATATTGTTACTCATTAAATTCTATAATTTTAATCGATTCTTATCTGAATAATCCAAGTAATGCTACAAAAAAGTTTAAATTTTAATTAAAGCTTAAAATTTCATTTCTTATACAAAGAAGTTGAAAGTGCAAAACATCTCTATTAAAGAATTATCACGCTGCTGATATAAAATTTCCTTTAGCCTATTCAGATCAATGCTCTTATCTTTATCTAAATGTGCCATCTCAAATATAAGAGTCGCAAACGTTTCTGATAAATAATCCACGATATAATCAGAAGTTGTGAAATGCAGCTGCATTTGGCAGAGTTTTTTAACTTCATTAAAAGTAAGCTGATTGCTATTATTTTCATCAAAAATCTTAAAAAATAAGTCAATTTGGTTTTCAAAATTTCCTGAGGAGAGGACACTCATTGCCGTCAAAAACTCTTCTCAGTCCACAAAGCCATTTTTATTCGTATCTATTAAGTCAAAAACGCGGCTTAAAACAAGGGCTCCTTGGTCAGTTCCATTTTTCATGCAATCTATGAAGATTGACCTCTCAATGCCTTGAGATATATCATGATCTAGATCCCTTGCCACTGAAAGCAGCACAAGCATTTTATATTTAGCATAAAGTTTGTGCAATTGGGTTATTCCAAAGTTGTACTTCTTCATTAAATGCTTTGACCCTTGCTGGCACAGTTTTGGCAGCTTTTGGTCTATCAGTAGTGCAGCTTGCCCGAGCCTTAATTTTAATCTATTAAGCAAATGCTGTCGATCTTCTTTAGATTTTATTCGTTCTTTTACGTTAACGATTCTTATAGGTTTTTCGATGGACTTTCTTCTTATATCTCCAAAGCCTTTTGATAGTTCAGTAATAAAGAGAGTTTTTCTTCTTGGTGAAAATGAGGAATGGTTTTTCCGCGTGAATTTACTTTCGATAGTATCAATGATGTTGAGTTCTGATGGCTCAGTATCAAAATGCTCTATTTCTGACATGTTTCTGAGCCTTAGACTCGATTTGTAAATTGGAGAATCGTGATTTATTGTAAAATCAGATGATCTTTGAAATTTAGTATCAGGGCTGTTTTTAATTATTCCAATGAAATAGGGTGAATCACTGACTATCACAATATTTGAATCATACGGAATTTCTGCAAGAGATTTCAGCAGTTTTCCATTAGCAGTAAATAAAAACCTTATTTTATTCCCAATTTTTATTTCTTTATTGCACCTGTCAAAAAAATTTGCTAATAGTTTTTTCTGCTTAAGTCTATTTGTAAGGTCTTCTCCAGTTATTTTATAAGTAAAACCTGGGATTTTTTCTCCTTCATTTACGATTGCGCCGTCTCTCATAACAAATATTTCTCTCACTCAAATTGATTGCTGCAAATATTTTATCTCAGCTTTTGGAGTTAAAGGCTTTTCCCGTCTTAGTAGAAGCTTAGAGGCAGGTCTTGAGACTTTTCGAGGATCAGCTATAAGTTTTGAATCACTTGAACGGTATCTCAGTGGATTTTCAGAACTTGCTGAAAATGCTATTCGGAATGGCAAAGGATTAGTATTTATCTTGCCTTCATTATCGTAGTAATATGTTCTTAATGGAGAGTCAAGAATGCTGGAGTCGTTTGCTTTGCGAATAAGAGTTTTTGGGGAGCTTGTGAAAGAAAATGAAGCTTTTGTCCTATTTTCTGGAGTATAAAATCCAAGGTTAATTTTATGCATTTTTAATTTATTAGAGAAGATTGTATTGCTTCTCAGTATGAAAATAATGCACTGGCTATTATTCCAGAATATAGCGAAATAACCGAAGCATTTGTCATTGGAACTCGTTCACATATCATCTACTTTCAAGCAATCTGGTCAATAAGAATACTACAAACCTAACATTAGCTTTGATTTTTGCTAAATTAATTTTTGACTTTTTAAAATTTTTGGAACGCCAGAGAGCTGATAAAACTGGGAGAGGCGCCAAGGCCAATCCATATAGGCTTCATGTATATTAATATTAATTTACAAATAAGGTTGACTTCCCTTTCTTTAGAATTAATCAATAATTTTTCATGACAAAGTCAAATTGATTATAATAAATGGCTAACCCTGAATAGTAATTTATATTCAGCGACTATCTCTTCAAGCTCTTGCTCATTGGTGACTCTGGAGTCGGAAAATCCTCACTGCTTTTAAGATTTTCCGACAACACTTACGCTGAAAGCTTCATTGCAACTATCGGAGTCGATTTTGTAAAGGTTATTTAGAAAATCAAAACAGTAGATGTTGAAAACAAGGTCATAAAGCTCCAGATCTGGGATACTGCAGGACAAGAGAAGTTCCGAACAATTACGTCATCCTATTACAGGGGAGCTCATGGAATTATTATTGTTTATGATGTCACCAACAGAGATTCTTTCAATAATGTGAAAAATTGGATGAACGAAATCACCAGATATGCCAGCGAAAACGTGAATCGACTCATTGTTGGGAATAAAAGCGATATGGAAGGCAAAAAGGCAGTCACTTATGATGAAGGGAAAGAACTCGCTGATTCCTATGGAATTCCGTTTATAGAAACTTCTGCTAAAACCTCTGTGAATGTGGAGCAGAGTTTCTTGAGAATGGCTGGAGAGATCAAGGGAAGGGTTGCAGCGACAGCAACAAAAGCCAATCCTCAGCCAAAAGGGCAAAGGTTAGCCACTGGAAAGAGTTTGACACCAAAGAAAACAGGATGCTGCTAAATAAGCTTAATATCTTATGGAGTTTTACCTTAAATTTTTGTTGAAATTTAAAAAATAATAGGGCTTTCCTTTAGATATAAATTTTGTGAAGATTATATTGATTGAGTTTTTTTGATTTTTCTACATTATTTGAAATAAATTGTATTAGCTCTATCCTTCAAATATAAGTTTCTTATTGGTATCTTATAATAAAAGCTGGCGTGAATTTAATAATAAAGTATCCATTATTTTATTGCCAGAACCATAGGAATTTATCAAAATTGTATGTGCATAATAATCCAACCTTATTTCTTCTAATTAAAATTTAAATAAATTAAGTAAATTATTATTTGATAAAATCCATTTTTGTATATTTTCCCAGACAATGTTCCCAGTAACTATTTTAATAAAAAAATTAATTTATATACTCTTATCTGGGTTTTTCGATTTATGTTTATAAAATTTTGGTTAGCGAAACAGAGGTTTTCTCATTTTTGAGTTGACATTTTCTAATATTCTTAATAAAATATAATTTATGACTGAGCAGGTTTACTGATTTTTTAAGTCTATTACTCGATAAGGAATTACAAGCTCTATTGTATAAATTTTGCGAATTTTTCTATCATAGCATGAGACAAACCATTTTTAAAGTAATGTCTTTCGCAGTCGGGTCGCACCCAGCCTAATTGACTGTAAGCACTAAGGCTATTCACCTAAATCTTAGCTACCTTCTTCCTCAAGCAATTTCAATCTTAAGCATGATATAAATTAAAAACTGTTACATAAAATTATGATTAATAAATTAAGAATCTTCAAGTTCCTCAAGGCTAAGAGATGATTGAGATATTGAAACAAATTTCCTCAAATCTCCATCATCTGTTTCAGGTGTCATTCATTCTGACCTCTTTATGGCAGTTTCAACTATTTTGGTATCATAAAGCCATATGCAATAATTATGGCTGTGGTGTATTTCAAGTAGATTGCAAAAATCCACTTCGAATGTCCGTAAATTTATTTTGTATTCATAATTAAAAGATTGGAGAAATTCAAATTCCTTATAACTTAAATCAGTAGGGTCAAGCTGAGGAGCGAATAAGCTGAAGTCATAGACATCCAGGTGGCTGCGGTAACAAACTTTTTGAGATAGACAAGCTGATAAAATCACAATTTCTTTTCAATTTGAATTACTTAGAATAATTTTTGATGCTTTTAGGTATCGAGTCATATAAATATAACTTACGACAAGGCACTCAGAGCTTAACTTAGCAAAGAGAGATAAATCATAAATAAAGCTGTAAATCTCTCTTGAGCTAGGAATGTCATTTTGAAGGCTAGATTTGACTATATTTGTTGTTGCTCATCCTTCGAAACTTTGATATTCTGGATCTGAATAGTTTTGGTCTTTTTCATTATTTTCCTTAATTCTATCCTGAATAAAATAGCTCAGTGATTCAATAACCTCTCTTTCAGTGGGATAAACTGATTTATTTAAAATATCAGAGAATGAAATCAGTGAACTGCTAATTGTTGCCATTTTGGTTTAATCAAATAATCGCCAAAATTCAAAATTTAAGATATTTTAATATAAGATTCATAATTAGTTTTACGATTTCAGAATGAATACCCAAGAACTATAATTGCAGTTTAAATTATAAAAAGCAAAGATAGCGATTTTTAAAAGTTAAAGATAACAGTTTCTTATTTTGAGTCGGCAATGTTAGCCCAATTATATGATGAAGAGGCAATGAGAAAATTTAATATTACAAGCTTTCCCATTTATACTCCTTAATTTCCTATATATTAAAATATATTGATCAAAAATTTGCTTCTTTTATTGGATATAAGTCCACTACTGTGCGAGGTGGAATTTATAGCTATGCTCGAAAAAAAATTAATATCAAGCTTTTGAGTTTGTTTAGGTTTGAATCACTTTTGTAAAAGATTAAAAAATATAAAAACTTTATGAAATTAAAATGGATAGTCCATTAAGTCGTTGGAATTTCAACTCAAATAGCTTTAATCAAAGCCCAACAAGCGCTTTAATCGAGAAGTCTCCACAATGATTATCAAATCGAAAATTTTCAGGAAAGGCTTTTATGAGCTTAGAAGGCAAAACGCTTGGTAATCTATAACTAGACATACCAAAAATAGAGCACTTTGGCGATACATCTAGACTGAAGCCCTCTAAAAATCGATTATTGACGGCAAATAAGACCCCCCAAAGACTGTCTCAAAAACTCACAATCTTAACGCCAAGAAAAGAAATTTCAACAAGTGTTGAATGTTCTTCAATTAAATCTTTAACGCCTGCACGTATTTTGAAAAGTTATGAAGCAGCGTTTAAAGATGCATCACTATTTGGGAGAAGCAATAACTCAATCAAAAGAATTCACAGTCCATCGAAAAACGAACTTTCCAAGAAATTTTTCAAAAATTTTAACTCAACATTGAAGTCAGATGAAAGTTCTGCTAATATCAGTGTTGAATCTGCCATTAAGAAAATGCAAGATAATTCATTATGAAAATGACTTAAAAAACGAGGAAAAAAGAAGAATGAAGAAGATATTAACAAAAACATCTTAGAATTAATTTTTTCTCAGCTTGATATAGAAAAAACAGGAAAAGTGAAGGCTGAAGAGTTAATAAAATCACTTTTGATGCTTGGTATAGCAAGTGATCCCGATTTACTAAGAAATTGTATATGTATAATTGCTAAAAAAGATACATTGAACGATGAGTATTTATCTTTGAAGGATTTTCAAAGTTTGTTTCGAGGCGATATGTGGACTGATAAAATTCTGGATGTTTTAAATGATTACTCCATCATAGAAAAGCACAAAACAAGGATTTTTCACAATGAGGCTATTTTCGGCATGAATAGTGAGCCTTCTATTTTCCAGTCAAGGAGAGCTTCTTCAAAGCTTGCAAATAGAATTCGTGAAAAAATAAAAGAAGAGAAATGAAAAGAGGATAGCTTAATTACTATGAATGACCACCAGAGCCTGATTCAGCTTTGATGAAGTGATATTGATCCTAAAACTTCAAGCACAATCCATATAAATATGGTAATAAAAAAGCTAGTGGAATTAAATTTTGCAGATGATATTGAATCAGGACTAAGATTGATAAAGCATTTTTTGAATCTCGAATCCCATATGAGCTTTAAGGACTTTCAAAATATATTTGCAAAGAGCATGCTCAAAGGATCATTCATAAATTTGTCAAAACGGATTTTTAGCGATAAAAATCGCGAAGAAAGTCATTTTCAGACTTTATCAAGCTATAAAAGGAATGTGATGATGACTGGAATCAGAATTCCAAATGAAGAGATTACAATTGAAGAAGGGATAAATGCACTGCAGGCCTTAGAAAAATATCAAATGAACGCTGATGGAAAATCAAAGTAGATTTTTATGTAGGTTCACAGCTGAAGAAGCTCAAGAAAATATTATTAAATTGATAAGAATCTACTATCAGATGACCCAGCAAAACTATAAAAGCACACAAAAATTGCTAGATGCAGAAAATAAAGAACCCGAGAATCCATTAGTTATATTTAGCCCAGAAAATCAAAACAGCACTGATGAGCTAGAATCAACTTTCCTAAAAACAGAAATAAACCCAAGTAAATTTAAAAGGAAAAAGGAGCTAAATGTTATGAGTGGAAACCATGGATCAAGATCTAGTACTCCTTCGATGGGATTGAAAGTCAAAACTATTAGAATACCAACTGATATAGAATACAGTGAGCAAAATGAAACTCAGGATTGAAGCAAACATAAAATCCTTGATACAAATTTCATAGTGAACAAATATAAAAAACAGGAATTAAGGGGCTCTTCAGTGCCAAAAAGAAGGATAATAAAAAGTTATGAAAAACTGTACACATCTAAACTTCAGAATTTTAGGGATATTAATAAAAAGGTATTATTAAGCTCTGAATTATTAACTTCCGCCAAATTATAAAAGTAGCATTAGTTTGCTGGAAACAAATAATTATTGGTTGTAGCAGAATAGACTTTATAAACCATTATATTTATATATTTTTATGAAGCTTTAAATACTAAAAATAATTATAAAACAATTAAAATGTATGATATTTAACAAATTTATATAGAATATTGTAATTTAAGTTTAAATGCCCATAAAACTTCTATTTATACGACCATCTGGAGAGCTTCTCTTGATTGTGCGATATGATGAAATTGACTTAGGAGTCTGTGAGCGTTTAAGCAAATGCCTAATATGTGGCGAGCTTTTCAGTTGAGGAGTATGGAAAAGGAATTGAACGTCTAGTTCGTTGTCCTTGATCTGTTTTTTGCAGTTATCTAAATCAGACTCAAGCTTTGCAATGCGTTTGTCTCGTTTTTCAAGATCATTAAAAAGAATATGTATTTGCTCTTGGGCCTTATCATAATCTTTTAGCTGCATTAAAAGCTCATTGTGTTTGGCTGATAGCCTACTGTACTGAGATTGGAGTTGATTTGTAGATGTTGATAATTTCATTTCAAGCTCTTGAATAGTAGCCTGTTGGGAGTTTATGAGTGTATTCTTATCAATTGAAGCTTCAAGGTCAATCAAACTATTTTCTTTATTTTTATTGCTCTGACTTTGTTTTTTGAATTCATTTATTTGGCTATTAAGTTCTTCAATTCTAGATTCCAATGATTTTCTGATTTCAACCTCTATTTTTAGTTGTTTTTTCCAATAATTTTTCTTTGAATCTGGGCTTTCATCAGATTCTCTTTGGATTGGGGGAAGCTCTCTTTTATTTTTACCCTTATATTTTTTAAGTAATTCATCATACTTAAACTGTATTCTTTTATATTCTTTTATCTGCAATTCATGCTCTTCTTTCATTCTTTCTATTTCCCTTAAATAGCTGTCTCTAAGCTGGTTTAACGCTTCTTGCTTATCATTTGCAGCTTTATTTATAATTTCATTTTTTTCTCTAGTCACAATTTCTTTGATATCTTTTTTTCTTTTTTTTATGCCTTCGATTTTTTCTTCAAGCAATTCTTCATTTTCCCTCATTTGTTTTTCTTTTTCTTCTTCTAAATTTCGCATAAGCTCCTTGATTTTTTCTTCATTTTCAATTTTAAGCTTAAGAATTTCGCAATCTTTTGCAGCAATTAAATCAATCATAAGTTTTTTTTCATATTCATGCATGCTGTTGATTTTATCCACTTCATCACAGAATTGATTTTTAATTTCGTTGATTTCTTTTTGGTAGGCTTCTTTCATATAAGAAACAACCGCCTTTTTGCTTGATGCTATTTTATTGAGTTCATGATTAAAGCTTCCTTCTTTATCTTTATGAAGCTGCCCTACAGTTTCTTTTAATACTTTAATTTCCGCCCTTGATTTGGCTTGGATTTGCATATTGTCATTTTTAATATTGTCACACTGATTTTTGAATTTTTGAATGTCAAATTTAGCAGTAACAATATCTTTTTCTTTTGATTCCAAGCATTTCTTTAACCAAACAATTTCGTCTTGAAGCCTATCAACTTGACGAAGCAGCAGCGAATTTTGCTCTTGCAATGCAGATTTTTGCATGTGAAATAGCCCTTCTAGCTTGCTCAGTTCTTTTTCTTTATCAGTGACTTTTTCTTGAAATCTCTTGCGCTGGTCCTCAAATCTGGTATCAAAATAATCTTTCAGTGACTTTTCCTTTTTATTGAACCTATCGTTCAATCTCTCAATTTTCTCTTCATATGACTTTGTAATGAAACTTATTTGCTCTGACTGCATTTTGGCTAATTCTGCAACTTCTTGCTCGTGCTCTGCTTTGAGCTTTTCTAGCATATCCTTCTGCATTTTATCTGACTCTTCTTGCTGGTGCTTCAGTTTCTCAAATACGTTTGTTAATGAGTTTTTAAGATAAGCAATGTGCTCGTCATTTTTTACTAAAGCTTCTTTGGTTTGCTCTCTTAAATTTCTTTCCTGCTCTAATAACTGCAATTTCTCAGCAATTAAATTTTGAGTATCTGCTAATTCTTGTTTTGTTGCTAAAAACTATATAGCATTCACTTTTTGGTTCAAATTATTCATTTTGATTAAAACATTGTCAAGTTCTTGAGACTTTTTATGAATCTGAGATAAATATCTTGCTTCTTTCAGCTCTTCATTTACTTTCTGGTTTTCCATATCCTGCTTTAGTTGTCTAATTTGTTCTTCATATTGTTCTTCTGTACTTGCTTTATTTTGCTGAAATTCTTTATTTTTGCTATCATAATCATTTATAATTGATGAGAAATTATGATTTTCTTCTTCGATTTTTTGTAACTTTAATTGGGTATGCTTTAGAAGTGCGTTAAGCGATTTATTTTCTTGAAAAGAAGATTTTAGTCTTGCTTGAACTAATTGCAGCAAATCTATTAAAGATATGTTAGGATCGTCATTAGCTCGAGAGCTGCCAGGATACGATGATTCATCTTTGAGAGTTTTTAAAGAACGCAACTGAGACTCAGGATTTGTAATGTTTTGCTCATTCTTGGGTGAAATGTTTATTGAGCTATTTCTTCTCCTCATATTTGTTTCATTTCAATTGTTAAAATATAGTAAGAATCATTTAATTAAAAACTAAGCTAAATACTTATTTCTTATTAATCATAATGTGAAATTGATCTTGCATAAAAGCTATTAAAAACAACTTTAATAAAAATAAATAACTAATATCCTTATCTTCAATTCCAATATAATATTCTCAATTTTCTATCTGCAAGTAGCCTGCTGATATTTTATTTCAGAGGAAATATAATCAGATTAGAAGACCAGTTTTTTATTGCTATAATATGACCTATGCGATTTTAATAATTAACTATAAATTGGCATAAGTTCAAGATCCCAACTTTGATACTGACTAAAGGACGCATGATTGTAAAAAGATCTCCATATGCCAATTAAGCCTATATGTTGAGAAGAGAATTCTTGAAATCTTATCAAATTATAATAATATTAAAATTGAGATGCCTGATAAACATTGTTCAGTAGAAGCATGCAAAGAAAGTCCTATAGTTGTATGCAATTGTGAAGTTGATCCTATTGCGATGTGTGAAAATCATCTACATGATCATTCTTGTTTAGCAAGAAATCATAGCTTCATCAGTATTACTTCCGAAATCAATGAAAACTCAAGAATTTCTGTAATTAAATTATTTCTCAAATTAAAATCAGATATAAATACCCAAAAATTGCAAGTTATACATGAAGAACTCTCACTGGTCCAGCAAATCCACAAAGTAACAGAAAATACTTTGAAAAAACTGAAAATTCATGATAAAAAATTGACTGAAATTATTTCAGAGTTGAACACTTTAAGAGAAATAGACAACTCAAAGCCGATGTCTTTTATTGAAACCTTATTATTAAATGATTCATTGCTAATAAATAAAATTAAACCTCCAAAATTGCAAATAAAGCATATTGGCTCTGATAAAATAGCAGAATTATTTAATGTGGATCCTAAAGAGGAAACTTTTGATTTCAGTAAGTTCTATTGTCCAACAACACACGTTATTAAATTCCATTGTAGTGAAGAAAAAACAGGAAAATTATGTATTTTTGATGCAGAAACCTTAAAAATAAACAAAATTGCTTGTAATCGATCCAGAGAACACGGATTTCGTAAATTTAGGTGTTTGCTTCCTAATGGTAGTATCCTTTTTTCTCACAGAAGCTCTTCATTTATTGTTGATCCGATAGGAAATACAAGAAATTTTCTTATGCCTACCAAATATGAGATATCTGGGGCAATTTATCTTGGTGGAGAAATCTACATCTTCGGTTATTCTAAGGGTAAATCTGTTAAATTCAATATAATTCAAAATAGATGAGTCACTTTTAGTAAGAATCCATTGAATGACAGTGACGATGTAAGCTGCGTTTTATTCAAAAACAAAATTTTGATGGCATCTTCACATAAACTCATGTATTATGATATTATTGTAGATTCTTACTCAGAAATTTTGCAAAGAACAAAGCTATTGTCTAACTCACACAACAAGTTGTTTTTCGTTAAAAATGAAAAAGTGATTTTATTTGACTATTCGGGATTTGTATATGAAAGCTATGATGATTTATTGACGTGAAATAAAATTGGAAATTGTAAAATGATGTCGAATGGGATGATTGGCAATCACATTTGCTATAAAGATGCCATTTATATTGCAACTCAGGGTTTTATATATTCATTTAATTTGGCTAGCAAAAAGACGATAAAGGTAGCAACTTTTAAGTTTATTCGAGACTCGAGTAGATTTTAATGATTATTTATAAATATCACTCAAAAATAGCATTTTTATTGTTCTATCATTAATTCCTGCTAAAAATAAAGTTTGAAGAGCTTTCATAAACATATCTCCATTTAATGTGAAAATTCTATTACTTTAAATAGGTAAATCAATCCTATCATAAGATTTAGCAGGATCAAAGCAATTTATTACTCATATTAAATTAATGCTCCTGAAAAATAAAATAAATATTTTATAATCAATATGATATAATTAAGCTCAAATTTTTTCAAAAATAATTTCTCTTTTATAGTAAGAGCATAAATTATCTGCTTATATTTTATTAAAATGCATGTTTAGTATTGATTGCTAAGGACTGATCAAATTGATGCCCATTTTTTGTTTTTGCCAGATTAAAGAAATAAGCAATTATCTGCTAAAAATATATAATTTTTCTTATATGGTTTGCTACCACTGGCAATACTTAATTTGATATATCATAGTCAAAACCAAATAATGAAATAATGATATAGCAGCTCAAGTGCCTGAAAAGTAAAATTTTTTTTAACAAAAATAATATTTTTTGTGTATAAAATAGTGTTCAAATTGGTTCCTAATGCGCGTATCAGAGTTATTTTAACCATTTAGAATCATATTTTTTAGCCTAAAGATATGCATTCTTTGACAAAAAACCGAAACTTAGTTATGCCTTTTGATATATTTGCAACTTTTAGACACTTTTTGCTATTACTTTACAAATTTTTTAAAAAATTTGCAATTTATTTTTTTCAAACAAATACATTCAGCTTTGTAAAAGGCTCAGGAAAATCAAGGTTAAATGCATCATGTATTGATATTTTAAAGAAGCCCTCTCTGGAGTGCCATGAACAATAACGGAATTAAAAATAAATCCTCTATTCCAACACTTCTTCTATAGATAATTTCTCCATCTTGCACCCTTATTGACTTATTAAGCAAACCATAGAAATACCATTGTTTTCAATATTCTTATTGAACTTTTTAACTTCTCTTTCATGCTTAACATTCTCTATAACTCTCTTGAATATGATCATTAGCCTTAAAAAATAAGATTTCTGGTCTAAAGCCAGTTATTTTATGTCATTTTTTCTTATTATAATAAGTTTGAAAATAATCAAATGCTTGATCCAAATTAAAATATGGCTTCATTGACAAACTATACTCTATAAAATTCTTCCTCAAGCTTTTCCAAATTGTTCTATTAGCTCTTTCAACACAACCTTGGGTTTGAGGATGGCGTGGCCTACCATGTATGAATTGAATATTTCTCTGCTTATTAAATTTTCAAATTCACCCTTATATTCAGTTCCGTTATCAGTTTGAATGACCTGTGGAACTTTTTGCATATCATCCATATATTTTTTTAGTTGTTGCGCTGTTGTATTTGGAATCGATAAAGTTTTATATACTTTGGAAAGTGATCAATAAAGCCTATTAAATATTTGCTTTGAATAGGTGCAACTAAGGATTCTTTAATTTGCTTTGGAATTTCTCAAAGATCAACCTGAACTCTTTCTAGCGGTTTTGTTGAGATTATTAACTCTGGAGGAGCAAGAAATCCTTAGCTTGAGTAATTGCACAAACGGGGCATAATGATATAAACATTTTAGTGTCATTTCTGATAAATTCCCAATAAAATCCATTTTCTTTAATAAGACTGACAGTTTCTTCAGCAGCTAAATGCGGGTTTAAGTAGTTATGATAAATTTTTATAATCATATCCAGTTCTTTTTCATAAGGAATTCTCTTTAGGCTACCATTCAGTTTATAAAAGAGAGATGATTGACTCAATTCGCAAACGTATCTATAATTTTTATTAATTGATCTTTTTCATTCGCATATTTTCTTCTTTCTATTGGGTATAATTGGATCATTTAACCTCTCTGGTATGCTATGATTATTTGTAAGGTATTGAAAGACTTCGGAGTATCTAGCATCTGATTTAGACTTGTTAATTTGTGCATAAGTATAAAAATTTTCATGTTTTGGTTCTTGCTTAGAATTTTGGGACCAGTTTTGTTCCATAATGCTATTTAAATATTGAATTATTAGGCTAATATGCGTGTCTGATTCTTTTTTATTTTCATAAGATTTCTATTTCTTTGAATTTGAATTTTCGGCCAGGCTCTTAGATTCATCAAAAATCGATTCATGATCTTGCTTTAGAATTGATTCTTCAGACTTGATTGATTAATTAGCATCAGTGGTTAATGTTATTACTTCAGCAATCAGCTGCTTAACAGTATCTCTGGCTGAATTTGAAGCTATAATCTCTGCACTTTGATGAATTCGCACCTCTTTTAAAGAGAAAAATTTAATTTCTTCTTGCCTGCAAAATGAAAACTAGGCACTATTTAGTGAATAGAGACATTATTTGAGCCTTGCTATTGGCTAATTTTATCTTTTTAGTTCTTTTAATTGGTTGATCGAGCTTTCTTTTCATAAAAAGATTATTATTACATTAATTCGATTAAATTAAATTCAATTATATATCTATTACGCGAAATAATAAGCTATGCGAGTTTTTAGTGGGTTTGCAGTGGGTTTGTAGTGGGTTTGTAGCGGATTTGTAGTGGATTTGTTGTGAGTTTGTAGTGAGTTTGTAGCGGATTTGTAGTGGGTTTGTAGTGAGTTTGTAGTGGGTTTGTAGTGGGTTTGCAGTCGTCTTGTAGTGGGTTTGTAGTCTGTTTGTAGTGGGCTTGCAGAAGTCCATCTTTTTTAATTTTTGATATTAGTCGAATGTGATGGGTTTATGATATGCTACTAATCTGGTTATGGTGTGCTACTAATCTGTCTATGTGTGTTGCTAGTCTGTTTAATGTGTTTGTAACGGCCTTGTAATGGGTTTGTTATCCTAAGCTAGTGTACCAGTAGTCTGTTTGATATGCTATTATGGGTTTGTTATGGGTTTTTGATGTGCCACTAGTCTGGCTAAAATTTCCTATATATGAGTCAAAGAGAATTATGATAATTTTAGGAATCTATGTATAAAATATTTTAATATAATCTATTATTTAATGATGATTAATATTTCTATGCTGAAGTTTTATTTTGTTAATAATTGGTAGAGTTACAAATGGTTTTTACGTTGAGTGTTAACTTATTATGATAAATTCTAATTTTTGTGTCCTAGGGTGTTAG